>QUOP01000169.1:0-76628 GCA_003675405.1 Hericium coralloides | reverse complement strand
TTTAATAACTGAATTTAGAGCAAATGTGTGAATTGCATAGATATTTGTGTATTCGTTTGAGTAGACAACTGACATGCATAAATGTCTATTCTGCACAATCTAGTCACACGTCAATTGTTGTGTAGTGACTATCTCCGTGTCTTACTGAGGCACATGCAATCTAAGAGAACTTCAAATCTCAGTATAACTCTCTTTTTTCCTAGACACATAATAGAAGGACCTAAGACGGCACAAACAAAACATCAAATTCACTAGCGCAGTATGAGTAGTGATTACCTTGAAAGTCATACTAAATTTGACACTCAAACTCGTTCGAATTTGCGCTCGCTGAAAGATGTACACAATTGGACTTTCGCTCGAGAAATTATTGGTACTCATATACCTATAGCCCATAAGTGAACGTTGATATGCAAGAATGGTTGCAATGTAGAGTATGACAGCATCAGGCAGTCTCATGCTTTGAAAATACCGTTAGGCGATGCATAAGAATATTTGAAAAGGGTCGGGACGATCATTTCACGAACACGCATGGTACTGCATTTTGCAGTTCGGAAAATTCATACTAGACGTAAATGCACTCACCTCGAGTTGAGAAGTAGTCTCGAAATGGTATTCAGCACTTCCATCGTTGTAATAAATGGGCGGGATAGACAAGGTATACGAGTAAGACGGGAGACTCTGAAAACACTGCATTGCAATTACGCAGGCCGACTATGGACGTCGACGGATATCCGAGGGAGCACGGAAACCATTACACGTGGTCGTTAGGGCAAATGACTATGTGCTCTCTAGCAGTCCACAGTAGGTGTACTGTAATGAGCATAAGCCTTTTACAAGTTGAAGACGGGGAACGCAAAGGATAAATAGATACGAGGGATCTCCTCGGGGATACTCGCTGACAATAAGTCTGACTGTGCGCCTCGGGTTTTGGCTTGGAAGGCGCGCTCGCGTACGCGCAATTTCTACGCACTCCCCTCCACTATCACTCGAGATTGTCACTTTAGGTCGCTAAATCTGTACTCCGTGCTTTGCAGCGATCCAGGTGCGGGCCACAAAACTATGCTCAGTTCGCATGCTCCTTGTCTCGAGCATGTGAAAACAACATGGTTTTGTCAACTGTGGGTAACCACAGGTAAGTAACGCTAGTGGAATACTACAAACCAAGATTATAAACACGCATAAAGTTGACATACACATAATGATTAAGACAGACAATTTTATGCCAGGAATATTCTGTACTCGTGACGACAATGCCGCACTCAGAGAAGACTCTGCACTCATGGAGATGGTGGTCTACATCAGAGGCCACATTTCAAATATCGATAGTGCAGAGCCGAGCTCGCTACTTATCTGACTATTAGATAATCATCGGCAGCTGTAGATTTGACACTTTCTATTGACCTGACTGCACGTTTCTGCCTCAGCACTTGAGTCGTACATTTACCTTTGGAGTCACTACGCATAGACTTTTGTTATATCTGGATAGAAATAGACTCGATTATAGTAAAGGAAGCTCTGGCGCCAGAACAAATCATCGCTCGCGAATGTACCTATCGACAAGATTCGCAAGGAGCCAGCAGAGGATAGGGACTTGCAGGAAATACTCAAATTGAGACTATGAAGCAATCACAGATAATGTTTCGTATCTCGTGGCAGGCAGAGATCCTATTCTGGCACTGCAGCTTGCATTGAGATAAATGGCGTATTACTGGAATCGCCGCAGTCTGCACTTGAATAATCAAGGGGCAATACGGTGCCATAGCGCGCTAGTCATTACCGTGATTGGGAGAATCGCGTCAGCAAAATGTCAGGAGAGAAACGTTAAGGTGACTACTGTGTTGCGGCTAGAGTGGGGAGCAAGAGAAAGCTAACTGCGAATACATGCGATGCTGAGCTGGCTGGAGCGCAATAAGAGGGTTATGGAATCAGTGCGATGAACATTTCTGAGCATCTGGGAGATTATCGGTCGAAATGTATTTGGCATTTGGAAGAAAATGGGAAGACATAGATAATGGGAAGTGACGCAGCCCAGGTTCGGGACGAGTGCTAACATGGCAGTGGAGGGCATCAGCTGGTGGGCAGAGGGCGTGGACAGAGCACTGAGCTGGCATGGAGGGTGCTGACATGGCGCAGATGGTGCTGACACAGGATCTCGATGATCATTAGTCTGGCGGAGATAGATCCGCAGTTCGTAATGTCGGCGAGGTGAATGTGGCAGAAAACAACGATACGCGTTATACAGATGGATGGCACGCTTAATCATCAATGGACACTGGTACACCGACAAGTTTGGGTCGGCGATGATGCAATCTACGGAGCAATGTATTGTCAGCATTAGTGGATAAGTGTCGTCTGGAGGGCGGGAACGAGAATGTGGTGAGTGGGCAAGGCGTAGAAGATGGCTGGCTTTTCGTTCGTGGCGCTGCGATACGTGGTAGATACAGAAGGACAGGAAAGAGATGTAGTGACACTTGGATAATGGCTACAGTATCAGTCGGGACTACGATCTAGCAGAAATGGGATAGCAAAATGTCCATCAAAGCATAAGTGTTAGTTCGGATCAACAGAACCTTGGGACGAGATCTTATAGGCGTCGCCTTAAGGCTCGAGTCTCGGCAGCTCATTGGCGAATTCGAATTAGATATCGCGAAGATATAATGACAGTTGTGAAGAAACAAGAGGTCTCCTGGCTGATAGGTATTACAAGGTCTACGGCATGACATGCGTAGCGAGGACTCCAAGGCCGGATATTATCAGGCTATATAAGCTTAATGTCAATAGACACACTTAGGAAACCAAGTACATTATAATGGGAGTAGGCATCTGTTTGGCGCAAGGACAGAGTAGCTGCACCCTTATGCTCTCCGGAAGAGGGCGTCCTCGTCACACATTAGCATGAGAGCGTTAATAATGTTGACACCTTTACGATAGAAGACAACAGATCTTCTCGTGACCTGTAGTGAGACGATGCAGGTCTTGACCGAACTAAAGTGGAACTCGCCATTGACTGAAGATCATGGGTCACGCTTAATTGCCTTGAGATAGATACCCAATCTTGACATGGAAATTTTCTGGCAGAATGGAAGTCGTTGAGCTCAGAATATTGGTTCGACATCTATTTTTACGACGCCGACTCTAAACAGACATATCTGTAATGGCAGATACTGATGCGCAACCAGATTGACGATCAGTTGCAATGAATTTCCTACGAACATCAAGTAACGTCCTCGATATAAAATTGATCACTCATCGAGGGGATCCACTAATCAAGGCTTACCGGAAGGCGTGTAATTTACCGCATCGAAGCCCCCTCTTTTAAACAAAAATTCCAAATCCGCATGGCTACAGGAAATGACACAAGTCCAATTTGGTGACAGGAATGCATAGTTTCTCCCATTCACAAGACGCAAGACATAAAGTTCGGTTTACAGTCTTAGCAGTTTCATACTCTAGAGGTAAGGTCCGGTCAATCTTGGGGTGTCGTAGATATAAGTCAAGCTCCACTGGAAAAAGACTTACGCGCATTCAATACGCGGTGTGCTATCAGATTGCACGCTATCTATGTCGACGGTTAAGGCAAAGGCCTCCTTGATTCTATCCGGACTTTTTACGAGATTTCGAGACCCAGGATCGTCTTGTTCGAGCCTGCGATGAACTTCGTGACACTCACGCAGACGCACTCTACTCCAGATGTAACGGGACCCAATCTGTGCAATTGGCATTACAAGAAGACAACAGCGCGCACACTGTATAGAGAAATCGAGGCGCAGATAACCTAATGTCCATTTCATCTTTGTTAGTAGAAGAGGAATACTAGTATCTCCTAGATAGTAGCTCACAGAAATCACAATTTACTTTGCATGAAACGCACTCACACTGTAGCAGTAGGCACTCGCGGTTCCCTCCGATCTAGCTGTAATTCCACTGCAACGTGATCGAGACCCAGGCATGGGCCATTCACTCTCAACAATGCTAATATCCAGAAGATTAATACAAAATGTGGAGACACTCGTATTGAACAATATAGAAAACGTAAGCCAGTGGATAATTCCTTTCTCTGCACTCTAGCAAGGCAGATTTTCTCGGGTATTGGACATGATCTTGCACTGATTGGCAATCTGATAGTCCAGGGAAGCTTAGTGGGAAGGGGAAAGTAGATAATCGGGAGTAGGGTTTTGTTTTCAGGAACAAGGAGTAATAAGAGTCATGTATCGTGTCCTCACGAAGAGACAGAGGAAAAAGAAAACAATAATCAATACCCGCTTAACTAATCAGAAATCACGCGATTAGCTTCACGCTCGGACCACTGTAGCACTCAGGCATCCCCACAGAATGGGGACATTGAACAACAAATACATCAGGATAGTTACAATATAAATGTCTGATTGTGAAGATAATATCGTTAGAGGACGACAAACGAACTAGACGTAGAATCAAAAAGGAAGCTCCATCGTCGATAGGACAACTATGGGGAACAAGTCAAAGAATGTAAGTAGATCGGAGAAGAACCAAAACGCAACCAAGAAGCTCACATGCTAAGCGAATCATAAGGTAGAGGAACGACTACAACGAACTCGCGCTCTGAATGAAGCATACGTATTCTCTTGTAGACTCAGTAGGCGTAAGGTGGTATAACCTAGTAATAATCTAGTTAGAAATAAATTAAGGCCATGGGGTATAGAAGGAAGAGGAGGCTAAGCTCGATAGACAATGGCGTACAGTAGGGTCACCAGTAAATCGTCCGTCACGGTACGCTCATAAGCTGCAAAATAGACGAAGCTGCGCAAGAAGATTGTGTATATAAGTATGATAGACTCATTGTTGGATGATCGGATCTCACATGAGATCGTGATACACGGTGTATGAGCGTGTCTGCTATATAGTATAGCAACTCAATGTCAGAAGTTGAAGGGTTTTGGAGTATACCGATCGCTCTGCCGCTCGTTGAAAGTCACTCGATCACGCGTTGATTTAGATTCAACGTGCACACCGTGTTCCCGACTCACCGCCTAAGTACTGCATGATCTATACAGGAACGGAGGAGGTAACAGATATTATGGGACGCGGAATTGGGCCTCTCAGTAAGAGGGATTTTGGCGGCCTCCTGAGTAACACTGCGCCAATCCAATTTGATCGGGATGTGCTTACGCAAGATCCGTATATTTCGGATCAGCATCCAGGTTGCCGAGATCGGATTTGTGGCAACCATGAGTCCTCGCATCGCATATGGGCCTCGCATGAGTTTTTAGGGAATCTCATCATAGGTTTTGCACGACTCTGTATTTCAGTGAGAACATGCCGACTTTCCAGGCCGACAGTTACACCTCTGAGATCCAATTAGCTACAGAAATAAATGTACAAAACTGCTTGCTTATCTGCAGGAAATAGGAACTACCATGTTGCTAGTCTAATAACCGAACAAGATGAAATAATATCATCTTTTTTTACTTTCACATCTTTCCTGCTACATGCTATGATCTTTTTCTTGATATAGAATTATTCAGACTTTCGCTGTCTTTGATAACTATATACAGCGCACAACAGAGGATCGCAGGCCAGATGATGCTGGCACTTTGAACACAATGCCTGCGGATAATATAGACATGTATGTACTTTACGCAGCACCACGCGGTATAAGAGATATATGGATAGATACAACAAAGCAAGATGGTGTAGTCGCACAGATATATATAGACCAGAGATGCCAGAGATGACATGGCTGCCGAAGTAGGCGCATGGCTCCTATGGGAATGTCGGTAGAGTTATTGAGATAGTAGAGAAGAGAGTGTACCACGAGCTAATTCGAAAGCCATGTTATGGGATAAATAAGCGAGGTCATTCGTTGTGCCCAGCAACTAGTCCTAGTCGAACCTGTTACGCAGTTAAGAGATATTGATGATGCGGAAGACATTTATTAGTTTGCATTTAGAAGATATGGCACTTGCATTCTTCGATAGACTGTGCTCACTCAGGATCAACATGGAACAGAAGACTGATCGGCAGGAGTATACACTTTATCAAAAAACAAATCTCAAAAAAAAAAATTTTAAAGTTTAATTAGGACATTAAAGCGCAATTGTGAACGCGCGATAAACACTAACTAAACACTACACACCCGCAGGCTCATCCAAGCACACAAGGGCGGTCGAAGATCCAGTTCCTGGATCTGCATGCCGACAGTTTGTGAGGCGCCCTCGTAAAGTTCGCGTGAGCGAGCTCACGCGTGCATTCAGTGACGGCGTACGGATCGAGCGCGTTCTATGATAGGACGCTCGAACGCTCGTATAACATTGTCCAATTAACTCGTTTGGACGATACACAGCACGCGGCAATGACGGCGGCCCAACAAGCCATTTGATGCGACGCTGACTTACGAGCGCAGGCAGTTTGAATAAAGAGCCACTGATAACAATACGGCAAACGTCTAAGCACAACAGTTAACTAGCACGTCTATGATGAGAGGGCCACGCGCCTGTTATAGTGATGGCCCCAAGGGCGAGCATAGCAAGAGCCTGTAGAGTGGCGGAGGTGAAGAGCTTGTCATACTCAGGTGAGCAGAAGAGCTTAGATCATTTTCTTAGGCTCGTGAACAAATGTATTAAAAGCAATACACACGATGGTCCGAATGGTATGCTAATGAATTCGCATAGTTTCTAGCCTATTCCTTAGTAGACAGAGCCTAGATACTAACTGGGCATTGGCGGCTGGGGCATATGGAGGAGCATGAGGGGGCAGGATAAAATTGCTAAATTGGATTGTATAACCGAACATAACCTATTAGAACAATTATGAAAAGCTAAACCGAAAGGGCTCCTTTACTGTTGGCGTCTACAGTCAGCTTGAGCTCTAAACTAAGTTATATATGACGCACAGATTGAACTTGTCTACGAATTAGAATGTTTCGAAAATGCTATGGTTAGGTGTATCAAGAGCGTTCAGAGAAAGAGACTGCACGAGGACAATGATAATAGACGATATACTTGAAGGGCCAGAAGTCGTGAGGCGACCGATCTCCGTGATGTTCTCGAGGAGCCGCGGGTGAGCAATACGGGTAGGGGCGTCAATGTACTTGCCGTAATGCCTGGTCTGGTTATGTCACGATGGAAAGTGAGGGTGTAATACGAGCCGTAAACATTTTCGCTGGCGCCGCGTCGTTCGGTTTGGCAGACTAAGTAGGTCCTTTGTTCAGAATAACTGAGAGAAACTGCAAGGGATTTCTTGTTGCACGCGGTGCGAGGGCCACTTCGGAGAGTCGTCATACAATAATCTGAATGCTCGCCGAGCGCTGCTTATTTGTTGATGCCTGCAGGTGTAAGATTCGTGGCGCCTCGAATACGAAGGAGACTTGTGGCTGACGCAGATGTAGACTAGGGGTGAGGGTACAACTCGATCGGAGGGATCATGATCGGCGCCTCGGGCGTTTCAGGGAGGCTTAGCAGGTGATCTGTTTGGGCTCAGAGTGCGCGGGTTCCAAAGTATCTCCGGTATATAACTGTATACCGGGATCGAGTAGGGTGTGTGCTCGGCTTCCAGTAGTCGATATGGTTTGGCGGTGGTAATCCAGTACTACGTCGGCCAGTTTTTTTCCAGGTTCAAGCCCACAATTGACCATAGATTCTCGCCACTGGATGCTTGTGATCGGCGATAGATACATAGCCTCTGATACTATCGCGAAAGCCTGCTCGACAGGCTATAAATGAGAGTTTACTTGAATTTCATCGAGCTACCATTATTTAGATTGCTACTATTCTATTTGTGATTCAACATGATAGATTCGGATTGAAAGAGTAGGGGTACTGTTGAATCGGGAGTTTTTAATGGTATGTGCTCGCCTGTTCGTCTGGAGAGAGTCGGGAACGAAGCTCGCAGTCCTCCACGAAAAAAATGAGCCAAAATTAGGAAGGCGTTGCCCCTCCCACAGAGGTGACAGACAGCGCACACGCACTCGTGACCGACGCGACGCGTCAATTCAACGCTCACAAGCGTCCACACCATTTCGGTGGATATTCGCTCTGGCGTTCGCTGTGCCAACCGGGGTGCACAACACCATAAGGAACGCAGCAGGCCGGTTAATTTCAAATCACCGGGGTATACAATTTGACAGGGTATCAGCATGGGGAAACATAGGGCATGCCTGATGTGGCTGGCGCAGGTCAGGCATAGTCCAACATCGTGAAGTTTCGTCAACGTCGACAGTCTGAATAAATCCGTCACAGCAACACATGGCGTATGCCTAGTGAGCTCGGGGCTCGCAGCGGAGAGTCAGTGAGAGAATGGAGAGGACAAGAGAGTGTGCTGTCTTCCTACGCGGCTCGCGCGGCAGCGAGATCCGTTCATCGGGATCGAGTAAATTCCCGGGTGTCCTCTATACTCGTTACTCGCACTACTCTGCCCGCCTCTTCTGTCTTCGTTTCTCATTCATAGCAACTTAGATCCCAGAGAGGGGCGGAGGTGGCATATTAGGTGATTTGGGGTAACGTCATATTGGGATAAAGAGCGGCGGTGATCTAAGGGTGTAGCGCCTAAGGACGGTACGAGAGAGAAAAAGAGGTACCATAATGTCCGATGCGCAAGGTTTGTATTGGAGAAGCGAGGTTGAACGCTGGACGACGCGTCAGAGAGGGACGGAAGGCGCACCGAGTGGGTAGGATTAGCTTTGTGGGACGCCTGTGGCGGTGTGTGAGTCGTGGTGAGGGCAGACTTGACTCGAGTGCCGATAGTTTTCCTGTGAACCGGAGCTGGGGCTGGAAGACGAGCTGCTTGGTGGTGTTCGTCTCTGCAGACGAGGTCGGTCGTTTCTCGTTGACGATGGTCGCCCTGGCCGGGCACTCTTGTGCACTTGTCTCGCCCCCCGAATGGTGTGACTTGTCGAAGATTCAGTGTAGTCGGCGAATGTCCGTTGGCGCCACGGAACTGAGGGTGTTCTCGGTCGAGGTGAGGGAAGCCACTGGGTTGAGTCGAATGATCTACCGCGTCATCCAGAATCCTGCAGTCGGCGCCTTTTAGGGTGATTCAGGCCCGACCCAGATCAATCTCAATACACTAACGAGAATATCCGGCGAAAGGCTTGGAATGCATCGGAGCATTCTTAGCAGTCGTTACGAGTGAAGGCAACATAGCTGAGTTTGCGGAATAACGACGCCGGTGGTCCAGCAAGCGCCTGAACTCTTTGTTGAAGGACACTGACTAGTATGTCGGGCTGACGTCACCGTGCCTGAGCATTGGGCCTGTCAGTAGACCGCACGTCAGAATACAGCTGGAGTCAACTAGTCCAACACGTTACCTCGAGCATGACTGATGCAAGTGTCGCAACGTAAGACTGGTAGAAACGTCGATCGGCGCTCCCGTCTCGAATTTTGCTTCGGTGACCAGTTGCTTACATGACGTCATTGTTCGCAGAAAACGCTGCTCATGGACGCCCGCCAACAGTTGCTACGAGAAAATTTACCATGGGTTCCCAGTTTATGAGGAGGCCGACTCGAGCCAGTATCAGGGCCCATGGGTGTTAGCAGGAGAGGCACCTGGCCGTCGTCCAGCCAGTCGAGTCAGTGCCACGCTGTGTTTGGTGCACGCACATGGCAGCTGGATCGGATCTTCGCACGAAGCGGTTTGATGACCTAAATGCGCGCTCGGGTTGTCGCGGAGTGAAATTAAGGAGAAATCAGCCACATATCGAAGACTCGCCAGGCAGCAAATGCCCAATAACTCCAGATCATAATCGGCGAGGAGCCAGCGGCCACCTGGAAGAAAAGAAAGGGCGCAAAAACAGCCAGTGCGCATGTACGGTTTAGCCATCCAGATCGCAGTAAATCAAGGACGGCGAAAGTGGAGAGCGGTAAGGCAACGTTTTGCAAACGAAACGAAAGTGAGGGTGCTGTAGAAATGCAAGGCGGAGCAAGAGACACGAAGGCTCTATTACTCGCACGATTGGCGGACGCGTGCATCAATGGTTGGAGATGTCGGCGCAAGGCGGCGGCGGGGCTGACTTGTGTCGGCTCGACAGTTGAAGGCGCGTCGGGAGCGTGGGGAGACGCGACACCCGATAGGCCTTGCAGTGCGCACACGTGAGTATAGATGCAGGGCCAAGATCGGCTACGCAATTTGAACATTCTGCGTTCAGCTTGGGAGGTTCTTGCTCAACCTTCCGAGGGATCGTTTACTCACCAGAGCACTCGTGCGCACCTGACTTTTTGTCTTTGTCGTAAAGGCGTGACACGATGTGGGAACGCGATATGTCCAATCAGCGCTGCTCGCAGCGTGGGCAAAGGCAAACTGAGTCCGATGGACTCGGCCCAGACTTGTCAACCAGGCATCCCGATGTGCGAAAATAGCTATCTGGTGCCCGACATCGAGGTACGCGCAACTTATAAAAAGGCACCTTGGTTGGACTCACTCGCTCCACCGGCTCAACTCCTCACTTGTTGTCTATCTGTCCTGCTCGCAAAGCTTCACGCTCTTTAGCCTCTCCATTCGTTTTCTTCGAAACAAAAATGTTCTCTTCAACTTTGATTGCTCTGGTCCTTGCCGCCTCCCCTGTCGCCTTTGGCAAACTTTTCGTACGTGTTCATCGTTGCTAGGTACTTTTTCGTCGTCTCACAGCGCGCAGACCACTTCCCCCGTCGCCTCGACCACCTTCCCCGCTGGCCAGCCCGCGACTGTCAACTGGCAGGATGATGGCTCTGCGCCCAACTTGCAGGCATTTGGCCCCTCCGACATTGGCCTTTTCACCGGCAGCGTGAACCAGCAAGTGAGTCATTTTTATCCCTAAATCTATCGCGTCTGATGATAATTGTTTCAAAACAGGTCCTGCTGCAGCCCATCGCAACCGCTATCGATGTCTCAAAGCAGAACTCTATTCAATGGACCCCCAGTGCCAACGTCGGGCCCGACGGCAGCAAATAGTACGCAGCCTCCTCTTCCACATCATTTGTCAACCAACTTATTGATCACCCCTAGCTTCATCCGTTTCACGTCTAACGGCCTGAAGGATCCCGCGCAGCCCAACTTCCCCGCGGAGGCGTTCTCCGCCATGTTCACGTCAGTCCCTTTCCCCCATTGCGCCAAGAGGCCCACTGACGCAGCGTTACAGTCTGTCCGGCATGACTGGCGAGTTCAACGCGACCATCCAGAGCATGATCGCCGGCAGCGCCGGGCCCTCCTCCGCGACTGCGAGCTCGCCCAGCGCGGCTCCCAGCTCCGCGGCCCACTCCTCCGCGGCCCCCAAGTCGGACGCCGTGACCAGCGCGCACGCCACCGTCAGCGCGACGCCCCAGAACGACAGCAGCAACGGCGCCGGCCGCATCGCGTCGGGTCTCCTCGGCGTCGTGGGCGTCGCCGTCGTCCTGTCCTCTGTCCTCGTCTGATTTTCTTTTCACATCACGTTTGTTGGGTTGGGTTGTGATCGATTGATTTGCTCGCTACCTTTTTTCTTGGATTTCCTTAGGGATTCGCGCTATATAAACCGACCAGTCCTGTGGAGCAGTTGCCGTTTTCCTATGTCCATGTGCATCGATGTCACGACGCGCTGCGGCGCAATGGGTCTATCTTACATTCGTTTATAGACGAGTCATGCTATATTCTACTTGCGTCTCGACTACGCTGTGAGGATGTTGGATTTTGAGAGTTGCGACGCATCATGAATGGTGGGTATCATCCAATCCCACCGCCCAGCTGAAGCGCGGACTACCGCGCCGCAAAGCTGACCCGCCTGTCATCGCATTGTAAAGTACGTTCCGTCGTACTCCTGTTCCTTACATCTTTCGGCAAATAACGATGTTTCTGTTACAGATGGCATGCGTAGCGACTGATAGCAACAATTTCACTCCATCACGACTGGGACATCAAGCGCTGCAAGCCCGCTGTCAGCTTCACCGCATTCTCAATTGCTGGTATATAGGACACTGCAGTCCCACATATCTTCTACACGACAGGAATGTCCCTGCATGACTTGGAATAAATTGCCACTCCGACGTACGGTTCGCGTCCCGGCGAGCCTCCATCACGAAGCATCTGACCCGCCAAGTCGGCCCCTCACACAGAACACCCCGACAGCGGCCCCATGACCGCCCTTCCGCTCTAACATTACAAGGAACGAAGCAGACAGTCCTCCGTCCGCGCCCCTCGTGGTCTTCCACGGCCATTCCGAATTGGACATGCACGCTCAGCTGACGGGCGCTCGATACGCGGACGCCGGGCAGCGCGACAGGATGAGCATATAAGATCGACACGTCGCCAAGTCCATGGGGTGCGTCTTTTCGTCCCTTCTGCTCAGGCGTCTTCTGTGTCTCTGCGACATGTCCGCTCAACTGCCCAAGGCCGATCGCGCTAGCGCCGGCGACGACATCGACGTGGAGAAGGTCGCGCCCGAAGTGACGGACGGCGAGGCGGCCAATGCGGACGGTACGGCACACCAAGTGCTGCTCGGGGATGCCATGCAAAAGCGCGTGTGGTTCGGGAAGCTGAATCCTGAGTGTGCGGAGGCGGTGCACAAGGATGCGGCGGATGTGCAGTTTACCGAGAAGGAGGAGGTACGTGTGTTGCGCGGTGGTTTTATTGGGGAGTTAATTTGGAGGCTGAATTGTGTGGCTAGCGGAGGGTGAGATGGAAGATCGATCGTAGAGTTCTGACATTGGTCATGGCAAGGTGGGTACTTTGAAGCTGCTACGCAGTGGTGAACAGACAGACTGACGGGGTTTATGTGGATAGCTACATCTGTAAGTCCTACCCCTACCATTGACTGCCAGACAATCTCACTTAACACGGCTTCGCTCTAGTCAATCAATTCGGTAAGCCTCATGTTACTTTCGTACCTTCAGATCCGCTCATTCTCGTGTGATGCAGACCGTACAAACATGTACAGTAGATTCTTCTACATGTGAGCCGAAAGATTGTGCTGACGCGTGACTTAGTGGCAATGCACACGTTATACCCGCCTTCAACAAGAACTTCGTAAGTTCTCGCCCTGATACGCACGAAGGCTATCCTATGGCGGTCATTCTGCATGAAAGATCAAGAGCGAGCATATATATGAACAATATGAACAAAGCTCTTGATTTTTTGTGCAGAATGACCGCCATAGTATCTCATTGCGCCCAGGGAATTACGGACAACAACAAATGGACGGTTGCACTCAGCGTTTTCTACGTTGGATATTGTACGCTACACCATGGGAGGTACCTTCCCAAACGCTGGCTGATCATTACGCTTCTGGACAGGTTTACTGGAGATGCCGGCCAACGGTAAGCATACGGACTAGATGGTACGTCGCGCTGTGCTGATCAGCGACGGCAGTCCTGCAGCGATACATCGGGGCGAATCGATTGTTCGTGAAGAGCTCTTCCTCCATCGCATTGCGTTGACCCGGGCCTTGGCTTTTAGCTTTTTCATGTCGCTGTTCTTTTGGGGCATCTCGTCTTTGTCCTTCGTGTATGCAAAGGGATACAGTGCCCTCCTCGTGCTGCGGTGAGCGTTTGTATGCCCGGAACAGAAAAGCCAGACATTTGATGGTTATGAGCATCAGGGTGCTACTCGGTATCGGCGAAGCAGGGTACTATGCTGGCATGATTTATTACCTATCCTTCTGGTAGGAGACTTCTAAGTGTCGCCGCCTTGTCGCTGACTGATAATATCTGCAGGTATAAGAGGTAAGGGCCGTTGCTAATGGTGGGGATTCGACGATTCCTGACAACCATGCAGACGAGAACTAGCCACTCGAATTAGGTGAGCTGACACGAGATATTGTACAAAGCCTCCTTGACACACTTACACTTCCAGCCTCTGCATGACGGGCACGTACCCGGGAGCTATTGGGGTAATTTCTCTTTTTTTCTAAGATTGCTATTTCGCTTACGCTGAACCCATAGGGCCTCGTTGCTTTCGGGCTGGTTCGCGCCCACACCTCACTTCTGGAAGGGTATGTCGGCCATCATACTCGATATCATAGTGTCTCCTGACCACGGCGCCGTGCCGCAGATGGCAGTTCTTATTTCTGGTAGGTACTAAGCCAGAAACCTGTTCATGCCTAATCTCCATGTCCAGATCGAGGCCATCCCCACGATCATCATGGCCGTCATGCTCCTGCTCTTCCTCCCCTCCTTCCCCTTCGCAGCGACGTTTTTGAATCCGCGCGAGAAGGCCATAGCCCAGGCGCGACTGACAAGTGACCATAATCCTCAGTCTCACGGGGGCATGAACGGCTGGCAGGGCTTCAAAGCCGTCATCCTCGACGTCAACTCGTGGTTGCTCATGCTGATATACGCCACCTGTACGTGTACCGATTCCCCCATGCCTGCTTTCGAATAGCTCATTTGCGCAGTCAATGTCGGCGTGGCAACCAGCACCTACTTTTTGCCAACGGTCCGTGCCGTCGATTCATGGGTCGATGAAACACTCATTAGCCAAATTATAGCTGATCAACGACCTCGGCTTCACAGCCATCGACGCGCAGGGGCTCACCGTTGCTCCCTACGTCGTCGGCTGGTTCATGGTGCTCTTCCAGTCGTGGCACAGCGACCGCATGCGCGACCGCGGCTACCACGTCATGGCGTCCGCGTTCACGTCGTTCGTGGGATACGTCATCCTCGCGACCTGTGCGCAGAAGAGCGTCGGCGCGTCGTACTTCGCGCTGTTCCTCGTCATTGGGGGGAACTTCAGTTTGTTCCCGCTTGTGATGTCAGTTGCACTCTTCCTGGATTTTGGTGCGTTTGCTCACTTGCGTGCAGGAGCTGGGCGGCGAACGTGTTTTCGCCGACGTCCAAGCGCGGCGTGGGCACGGCGTTTATCGTGTCGATCTCGAACTGTGTCTCGATGTGCGTCTGCAAACAACGAGGTCGCCTGCGTGGCTGACGGCCAGTTCGTTATAGCGCGTCTCCGCAGATTTATTTCGACCCTGAAGATAACTACAGGAAGGGGCACGGAATATCAGCAGGGTACGTTGATCGCGGTCTGCACGCACCCGAGGCGTCCACTCACCCTATCATATCGCTAGGTGTCTGTTCGCAGCTTTTGCAGCGGCATGGATTCTGCGCACCCGTCTGGCGTGGAAGAACAAGACGAATCAGGCGACGCTTGCCCGGATGGAGTTGGAGGGCAAGGCGCATGCGAAGGTTGACGTCGAGATGCACGACGACGATCCTCGCTACGTCTTCATGACATGAACAAAACGATTTTCATAGCGATATCATCCAATCCACTCAACGAGACGAGGACGCTGTGCCTGTAGGAATATCTGAAACAATTGAAAAACACCAGCGACGCAGGATTAGACGTTGCGCTTGGTACAAAATTGTATTCTTATTTTCCCCACAAGTCACAAGCATCTATGTGATGCGACCGAGAACCTTCTCCAGGTCTCTGTCAGATGAACTGATGGATGTCTTTAAGACTTAACCAGACGGCATATGAGAGACTCCTTGTCTTTCCCCCGCAGAGCCTGGAAATCGTCTGGCCCATCGCAGGGTATCTTTTGATCACCGCTACCAATGCACAACTCCTCGCAACGCATGTTGTACTTGTGGCGCAGTTCCAAGGTGGACGCGAGAGTTTCGATGAATTCGACCAGACCAGGTTCGAAGACGACAGATCGGAACTTCAGGCGACGCAATTCGGGACAAGTAAACTCTGTGTTTCCGGACACGGTAGCCTTGGCGGCCAGCGCCTCAGCAATGCCTATGCAGTGCCAACCCGAGGCCATGTAGCTGGCTGTGATGCTCTTCAGTCCTGGCAACATCCACAGCAGCGGCGCCCAATCGCGTGAGACATTTGTCGAATCCCACGACGCCTTGATCCACGAAAACTGCAGGTGTCCCACCGAAAGCAGAGAGAGTGTGTGCTCGGAGACAAAAGCAAAAGCTCCTTGTGTCTTCGTGAGCCCCGATGATACTCTTACTGTAATGGTGGCCGAGAATGTCGCATGTGGCAAGCGCTGCCCTGCTTCCCTGCGCCACCCAGAGACCGTGAAGCTATCGGTATCGTTGGCAACTTCGATTTCGCCCACGGAGGATGCAATATCGGAAGGGATGAGCTGAAGGCCTTCGCTGTGTTCTGCTCCCAGTTCTGTGGCGCCGCATTCGGTTTTCATAACAATCTTGAGCAACGAAGGGTTGTACTTCAACTTCTGCATGAACCAGCGATAATTAGCGACATGGAAGCTATGGAAGTAAAGCGTCTCAAGGTCGCGTAGTTCGATGGGCAGGATTGGAATAAGGTCTGCTTTGAATGTGCTCGATGGCTTCGCCAAGATATTGTGCATTGCGAAAACCTTCAGGAGAGGCATGCAACGCAGAACTTCGATAAGTGTCGTCAGATCAAGGAGGCTTTCGGGGCAAATGTGGCCGTCCAGTCCCCGCTTATACAACGTGAGCGAAACCAGGTTGCGTGACAAGGGAAATTTGGGGTCGACGGGCAGGGAAGGGATGTCAACCATCCACAAGGACTCATATACTTCCGACCCATAGAGACTGAGCTCTGTGCGAACCACTTCCCGGGTGGCCTGCGGCTAGAGACGCTTATCAGTCGTACCAAGGCTGGTATTCGTGCATACACGTACACCGCTAGCGTTTTGCGAGTGTTGCATGAATGTCTTTTGTCAAATCGAAGATGGTGAGGTATGCGTTGAGAGGTCGAGTGAAGTACGGATGCACGCCACACCGTCCCTTCTGGCCTCTTATACTACGGTTCTATTGTATTAGAGCCCCGCTTTTATGATTGATCGGAGGCTTGAGCGGTGGAGCCTGTGAAAAACGAAACAATTGAGAGTCAGGACGCGTCATCGTCAACCATAATACCCATGCCGACGGTGCATTGACCCATGCGTCAGATGAAACGATCCTGAGGCACGATAGTTGAGTAATCATCTACGCTGCCTTAGGGAGACTAACCCATGCCAGAGATTAATCGAAGTGTGGTACATACGTGTGCGGAGGCACATGCAGATCGCCGTGGAGAGAGAGGACTCAGCACATCGTCGTCGTCGCCGGCCTTATACACCGAGGTGCGGACGCGCGGACGCATCTTGTGAGAATGATGTAGTAGTGATAGTTTAGTGATAGTGATTTTGCGTGGCGCAAACAGGCAAGCGAGAACTGTCTTCGGGAAATTACGCGCGGAGTGCCCTGGCGACACAGGCGGAGGGTGCAGGCACGGATTTGGGAACTATCGATATGAACCCTGCTGGAAACAAAACACAGAAATTTTCTTTCGTCATCACAAGCTACAGCCTCGAATGTTTGAACACTGCTAATGCGCATCCTGTTGTCATAGTCAGACAAACATACAATACGTGATGGCCAGGCAACGCCTGTCAAATGCCTGTGTCGACTTCCGCACACGTACCAGCGAGAATTGGTGACCACAGGTGACCACTGAGTCCGACCACGTTCGCAGCTTGGCGAAGGTGTATAGCACCTTCGGAGCCATGGGGCGTTAACGCCTTCAGATCGGAGTGTACCTCCGCAGCGTAACCGAGTAGACCCCCGACGGAATACGCAATGCCATTCAACACCACTGCGATGCGCATTGCGGGAGCGAGTGATGGGTGAATTGTTGCATAAGTACAGTACGAGAGATCCGACAACGTGGATTTGGACCGAAGGGAAGATTTAAATGAATTGACGAGGCTTCGAAGCTCTTGGAAGGCAGACCGAGTCGAACGTACTTGTTGACGGACTCAAATGGGGATACTGAAGACGGCGAAGCGAATTTGTAGAAGAGTGGGGATGACGGAGGCAAGACGGGCGTTTGGCTCGGAGGGTCGGCTTGCCATGAGGATTGTTCATGCTGTTGGTGTGGACGGTAAGCAGTGACCGGTGAATGTTTGCGTTGAGCAGAAACCTCGTCGTCTCTCGGAGTTTCAAACAGCCAGCTTGCTTTATATACGCTCGCGATCGTCCTGCAACTGTCATTCCTCGACCTGCTTCCATGCGCAGGCTCTCCGTCTTCAGAAAGCCCCGCGACCATGCCACCGCAACAGCGACGACGGGTGGCCAGTCGAACCTCTCGAACTTTTTGCAACTGCAGAAGGTGAACTATCTCAAGGCGGTTGACCAGGGCCAGGCAAAGCAATGGACCGTCGTCATGGGCAATGAGGCCGGTGGTGCGTCCCCTCTTCCACGTTTTTTGACATCTCCTCACTCTGCTGATGCTGTCCCACCCAGACCTCGACTCGCTTGCGTCTGCCGTTGCCTACGCGTGGTATGCGACCAACACCCGCAAAGTCTTACTGTGCCTCTCATCCAGTCCCCCACGCCGACCTCCTCTCCGCGCTGAAAACCTCTATGCTCTCGCACTAGCCGGGATCGACCCGGATCGCGACCTCCTTTGCCTCGACGACGCCCCACCTCTCCCCCTCCCCTCCGACAAGTTTGCCCTCGTCGACCATAACACTCTCAACTCCAGTTTCGCCCACCCCGGGGCTCGGGTTATCGCCGTCATCGACCACCACGTCGACGAGGGAAATTACAACGACACCGCCGATCCCCGCATCGTCGCCGTCCCCACCGGCTCCTGCGCGTCCCTCGTCGCGTCTCTCCTCCGCGATGCCCCCGATACGCCCCCGGAGCTCGCCACCCTCCTCCTCGCCGCCATCTGCATCGATACCGACGGCCTCAAGCCCGGCGGCAAGGCCGAGCAGGCCGACCGCGACGCCGTCGCGCTCCTCCTCCCCCGCTCCACCCTCGCACAGCAGCAGCCCTCCTCCCCCACCCGCAGCAGCACCTTCGCAACCGCCGCCGAGCCCAGCCTGCAGCGCCTGACTGCCGAGCTGCAGGCGAAGAAATTCGCGCTCGCGCACCTCAGCACGCGCGACCTCCTCCGCCGCGACTACAAGGAGTACACCTGCGGCGCCGTGCGCGTCGGGCTCGCGAGCGTCCCGCTCGCGCTCAAGACGTGGCTCGGGACCGACACCGAGAACTGGGCATGCGCGCACGCGTGGATGGCCGAGCGCGAGCTTGATGCGCTCGGCGTGCTCACGTCGTTCCGCGACGAGCGCAAGCTCACTGCTGCCGGCCGCGGGAAGCACCAGCGCGAGCAGATGTGGCTGCTCCGCGCGGGCGACGAGCCGTGGGCGCCGCGCCTCTGGGCGGGCCTCGACGCTGCGAAAGAGCTGCAGCTTAAGCGCAAGGAGGTGCGGAAGTACGCTGGCGCTGGGTACGAGGCGCGGGCGCGGGCGCGCGTGTACAAGCAGGGCAATGCCAGCGCGACGCGCAAGGCCGTCGCGCCGCTCGTGCGCACGATCCTCGAGGACGCGTCCGCTGCGTGATGTGCGTGGATGGTGGGGATATAGGTAAAAGTATTTGGCCAGGAGATATAGGTGGGAGACATAGCTAATGATCAGTCTGGTAGATGTAGTCTTAATTGCGCTCTTGTTAATGCTCGCGCTGCGTAAGTACGATACCCGCGCTTCGATATGCTACCACAGGTTTAATGTTATGGCAACGTATTACTATTCTATGGTTTGTTGGGTACCACCGTCTGCTAGTTCGATTTGTCGAGGTCGTTTGTTTTCAGCTTGTGAACCATCAAAGTTCCAATTCCTCATAGGAGCTCGTGTGCATACTTGATAGCAGCCTGCCCTCCTCCCGCAGAAGATTCCCGCAATTTGGTGTAATGGATGAATGAGCAATTCCTGAAAAGCAAGGTTGCAAGAATTTGACCACATCGTCCCTTCGTGCATCCTGTCATATGAGGTCGACCATAAACTACGAATAAAGCGGTATATAAGGCACTCCATTCTCAATCATAACAAGCTAAGTAAGTATGATACAGACTCGTAACAAACCAACATCACAGTCATCGCTACACTAAAATAGCGCTACACTCGTAATCGTTATCCAGATCGTCGCTATAATCATAGTTATACTCAGGCTACCGCGGCTGCTCGCCCTCTGCGGGGTCAAACCGCTCCGCGCACACGACCGCCATCCGCTCGCGCTCGAAGAGCCGCCAGAGCGGCACGCCGCCCGCGCCGCCGTACATCGCGCGCCACCGCGCGTCCTGCGGGCGCTGGTAGCCCGGGAGGTGCTGGACCGGGCGGTGTGGGAGCGTGGGGAACGCTGTATGGGACGTTAATAAGGAACGAGGGAGGGAAGGAGGAGCGCACGTGGATGCTGGCGACCGCGCACGGCGGCCCAGGAAGATGTGGTAGTGCTGTATGCACGCCGAGGTGAGTAAAGGCACGGAGACACGGAGACAGAACGCGCACATCTCCTCGAAGAACGCGTGCTCTGTCAGACCGAGCCCGCGCAAGTCAGGGTCCAGCTGTAGCATCTGTATGTGCGTCAGCACGGACGCACGACGAAAAAGGACGGAAGGCGTGCTCACGGCGCTGAGGAAGCCCACGAGCGTCCACGACGGCGGCGGCACATGCATATTCTTCGCGAGCTGCGCGACAATGTGCCGGTCCATCCGCTGCTGGTCCGCCGCGAAGTTCGTGCTGCGCTCCAGCTCAGGCGGCATGCTCTCGCGTCGCGTGCGTGCGAGCGTCTGCCTAACATTAGCACCGCTCCTGATCTTTAGAAAGAGGGAAGACGCACCACGCCCGCGACGAGCACGAGTACGCACACGCCGAGCGACCACCAGTCCACCGCGGGCGTGTACGTGCCCGGGCGCGCGCCCGGGTCCTGCATCTCCGGCGCGCGGAACTCGCGCGCGCCGAGGTGCTTGCCGCGCGTGCGCAGGAGGCCTTCCGACAGAAGCGCCGCGCTGTTGAAGTCGGAGAGCACGACGTGCCCTGCGCTGTCGATCAGGATGTTTGACGGCACGATGTCGTTGTGCACGATACCCTGCGCGTGCAGGTGCTCGATGGCGAGGATCTGAAAGTGGTGTGTGTGTGCGTGAGTGGAGGTGGTGTAGAGGACAGGGGAGTAAGCAGACCAGCTCGGCGGCAACGAGCATCACTGTGTGCTCGTCCAGCTCGCCACGCAGCGAGTCCAGATCCCCACCTGGACAATATGGCTGCATGCGACCATGTCAGCACCAAAACCCAAAACCAAAAGTGCAGCACATACCGTGACGAAACACAGCTGGCTCCGGAACGTCGACCAGAACCAGCTCTCGACGCCCTCAGGCGGCGCCGCCAAAAACGGCCCCGGCGCGCGCCTCAGCATCTGCAGCACTTTGAGCTCGCGCACGACCGCCTCCGCATGCGGCGCGCCCATCGGCCCGCCGAATTGCGTGCACTTGAGCGCGTGCAGCGCGCCGCCGCGGTGCTGCGCGACGTGCACGGAGCCGAGCGCGCCGCACGCGACGAACGCGCGCACGGCCCACTCGCGGCGGTGCGCGAACGCACTGCTGGGGAGCTGCGCGTGCGCGTCCGGGGAGGAGAGCGAGGAGTGCGGGTGCACGAGCGCGTAGGTCAGCAGCGCGCTCTCGGGGTGCGCGTGCGCGTATGTCCGGAGTGCGCTTTCGGGGTAGAAGACCCCGAGCACGAGGAGCTCGATGTAGATCGGGAGCGGCGCCTTGTCGAGGACGGGGGGTGAGTGTCCTGGACGGGCGGGTCCTGGAAGATGTCGTGTGGCCCGCGCTCGGCGAGCGCGCCGTCCTCGGGGATGTCTTCGTGCGAAGATGCGTTGGTCGGCTCCTCGGGGACGTCATTGTGCATCCTAGGACTCGAGGACGGCGTCGCATCCTGCTCCGGCACTGGGTCTTGTTGGATGTCCTGCCCCTGCGCAAGCCAGAACTGCGTCTTCATGACCCCAAGACTCGTATCATCATACACACTCCCCATCCGATCCCGAATCTGCCAGAGCGGCAGCACAACATACCGCTCACCCGCGCTCGTCTGCGTCTGCGTCTGCGCCTCGGCCGTATGCCGCCCCTCCTCCTCCACATCCTTCGCCTCCTCGCCATCAAGCATGCTCCGCGCCTCCGACTGCCCCGAGCCATCTAGCATCATCAGCGGCGCCTCAAGCGCCTCCTCGCCTGCCGGCAGCGCGGAGAACGACCACCGCGTACGCCGCTGCGGCGCAAAAACCGCGCGCGTCGACGCACCGTCGTCCGCCCAGCTCGCGCTCGAGCCGTACACCGCATTATACAGCCCCGTGCGCCGCAGACTCGGGCTCGACAGCGCCGTCTCGGGCTCCGGCTCCGGCGTCGATGGGCGGAGCTGCGGGCTGCTCCCGCTCTTGTCCGCATCCGCGTCCGCGTGCGACGAGGCGGAGGCCGAAGACGACGTGTCCGAGAGCGACGTGCTCGCGGGCGAGAAGCGCGGGATGACGGGCGGCGGGTCGCGCGCGCGGCGCTTCACGGGCGCGAGCGGCATCGGCGGCAGCGGCTTGTCGCGGTCGCTCGCGCGCGTCGCCGGCCGTGCGCCCGTGCCCGCGAACATCTCGCGCACGCGCCGCTCCGCGTGTGCCTCCGACGCCGAGCGCGCGCGGCTGCCGTGGCGTGTCCCGAGCGGCACGGGCAGCACGGGCGCGGGCGACGAGCCGCGCGCGGGGACGTGCATGTCTGAGTTTGTTCGTGTGCGCGTGCGGTGCATGTCCGAGGGCGTGCGGGTGCGTGTGCCCGTCGTCGCTGTGTCCTCGGACGCGCGCGGCGGGCCGTAGCGCTGCAGCCCGAGCCCCTCGTTCGCGGCTACGAGGAAGTGCGCCTGCTCCTGCCTGCCTCGCTCGAGCAGCGGCCCCGGCCCTCGGGGCGGGCGCTGCTCATCTTCTGCCTCTGCCTCGCTGCGCCGCCGGCCGCGGCGGAAGGGCCATCTGCGCCGCTCGTGTGGCCGCTCGTCCTTCTTCGTGCTTGTCGTGAGTGCGCGCCGAAGCGAGTCGAATATGCCTGGCGCCATCGTGCCCTTTGCATGGACTGGGTCCTGGAGTGGGAATCGTGCGCGCCAAGCGCGGTGTTAAGGTGCGCTTCGAATGGCGGGCCTGAGCACTGTGATCGATGAGGTGTGAATCCGGCACTGCTGGGATGGTGCCGCGTGTGTAGTGTCGTCGATTCCTGGGGTAGGGAGTGGGGTATGGCGCGATGCGGGGAGGGCGAAGGGGTCAGCGGAATGAACGCGGTACGCACGCACGTCCGCGCAGGACGTCGGCCCAAACGAGGAATGTGACGCACCTGGCTGGCGCCAATCTGCCCCGAGCACGATTTCCGAAGCCGAAAAAGCAGAGCGTCGTGCGCACCACGCCTCGCACTTATCTATCCACGGATTAGCCGAGTTCATTGTTGCGTATTTGTCTGCATATGCTGCGAGCGGATTGGGCTTAAGCTTGGGACACGTAGGGCGGGGATATCAGGATCACGTACCGCGGTTCGCCGACGCAAAATGAACTGGGCGCTTCATGGACGTGATTTCTTTTGTTGTTCTTTCGGATGTCTTGATTTTCAATGAATGGTCGTTCGAAATCTGATGGAGGGAAGACAGAAGATGAGAGCACGTGAGAGACGGATGGCGCGAGTGCTGGATTGCGAAGGCGTCAAAAGTACAAAGGCAGCGAAAGAAGAGGACGTCGGACAGCAAAGGCATTGGGCTATCGCGGTGCGGAGCGATGCCATCGTATGTACGTACGAATAACAACAAAACCCCACGGATATAGAAATTGGATGTTTGCATGACACAAAAGGTCGGATCACCTCGCTGGCCTTGTTTTCTGATCGGTGTGAGAAGATGCCGCTTGGCCTTGACCTTGTGGGATGTCCGTGGTCCCGAGCTGAATTAAATCCCCTTCATCTCGAGGGAAACGTTCAGGGGAGGCCCTGATGAAGCTGATGGCCGTGACCATCGAGCAAGCTGCCGACAGAATAGAAGGGAATAGCTGGAGAAGTCGTCTGTAGGCCAGCATGAACTCCGAGATATGTAAAAAATCATGAGCTGTGTACGTACGGACACACTAGTAGGCAGGTCTAATGGACATTATTTTTCCAATCTCGCTGATCAAAAGGTACTTACATACCTAGGCTGCAATAACGAGCATGAGTACCAAGGCGATATTTAAAAAGAGGAATTCGTACCTGTATCGTCCTTCATTCCAGTCACAGGATAGCCAGAAGTTAGCAGAAGTATGAAGGCAGATAATGGTATTGCCTGGATCCCTAGCCTCATCCAAAGACCGCGTACCTGCATCCAAAGACCGCATCTTGCATCTCGATCCACACACATCTGCGCCCGGGTATCAAGAGGAGCGGTGGCCGACTCCCCAATAGAGCTGCAATCCTGGCGCGATATAATGCGCATATACAAACATACAACCGTCCGAATGTTCCGTTTTCGAAAAATTAAAACTTACGCCATTTCTTCCTTCACCACGCCAACGATACACCACTCGTCAAATTAGCCCCGGAAGCACCGCCCATCGCCTCTTCGGATATGCGTCTCCAAACCGCTGCTTGTACCACCGATGGCCCCGCACGGCGCGCGGCACCATCATCAGGACCTCCGCCATGAGGAATGACCACGGCGGGTGCACCGAGTCGGCGAACGGGACGAGCAGTGTCCCAGCCGCGCTCCAGTTTCTCCCGGCTAACGCGCGAAGCAGGACTGACGCGGGCGGTAGCAGCGATAGTGTGGGTGCGGGGGACGCGGCGAGCGCGTAGCCGAGCCATTCGACCCACTCGGTCAAGTAATTTGGGTATGACACGTATTTGTAGAGGAGCCCGTGCGGAATGGCGTAGTGCTCGCCGGGCGGCATGTGTTCCGTCGCCTTGGCCTTCCCCTTGCGCGCGCGGCGTCGGATGTCGAGCAGGATCTCGTCGTGAACGATGTTGCCGGCGAGTCCAACAGCCCAGAGCAGAACGCCGATCCAGAAGCGCGGAGACGCATAGGCGTCCGCGAGGAAGGCGGCGGTGGAGGTGGAAGAGAGGTAGGAGGCGAGCAAGAAGCCGTTGGGGATGTTGAAAAAGAAGGCTGCGATGACGACGGCGGGATGGCTGGGCGAGCGGGAGGGTGTACGCAGAGGCGAGATGAGCGCGCGGTTGAGGTAGTGGATGAGGTAGAGGGTTGCGAGGAGGGTTTGGGGAGCGGGGATTGGGGGACGAGAGAGAGGGGAGCGGGAGCGGGGTCGGCGAGAAGGGGTGGATGAAGAAAGCGGTGGTGAGGAAGGAGATCGGGGCACCAATTTCCATCGTTATCCAGCTC
Source organism: Hericium coralloides (assembly GCA_003675405.1). NCBI lineage: Eukaryota > Fungi > Basidiomycota > Agaricomycetes > Russulales > Hericiaceae > Hericium > Hericium coralloides. The sequence continues at coordinate 51,565 of QUOP01000169.1, read as the reverse complement.
TTAATGCCGTCGATGGCGAACAGGCTGTTCGGGTCGGAGAAGCGACCGAAGGGCGCGTCGTAGAAGAGGGTGACCGGGCACAACACCGTCGGTACGAAGACAAACCATCGTTTGATAACTAAGTAGTGTCAATACATCTGCTGTGGTGACAGAAACGAGACGCACCAGTGTAGAGAGCGGCATAGTCGACGTGCAGCATGTTGACGACGACGACGACAGCGACGAGGACGTGTCGGAGCGCCAAGCGGAGCGCGTCCTAACGCGCGAGTCACGCTCGTGACGTCACTACCGCCCGCTCACTCAGCGACGTCTGCGGCGCTGTCCAGCTCGCTCTCACCGACATACCACCATGGCCGCTGTTACCCCACCTTCGTCGAGGTCTATCCTCCAGCTCTATGCCAACATGCTCCGCGCATCGCGCTCCTTCTCATCTTATAATTTCCGCCAGTACTTCGTTCGCCGCACGAAGTCCACGTTCCGCGACATCCAGGTCTGTTTCCGTCCATATTCACGCAGCTCTGCTCGTACTGACATATTTTACAGAAGGAGACGGATCCAGCACGTCTGTCTGCGTTCTACAATGATACTGCGAAAGAACTCGCTGTGCTCAAGCGCAGCGGTATCGTCAACCAGCTTTACGGCGGATGGAGATTGGTTGTGGAGAAGCAGAAGCCAGCGCGCGAGCGGAGCGACAGCTAGTTTGTGGTCTCTGCACTGTTACGTTATGGGAGGGCCAGGGATATGGTAATTAAGACGAAGGACTAATGGATCTCATCATCACCCAAAAAGTTACTCTCATCGAAAGCGCTATCTTCAGGTGCTTGGATACTACCCTGCGCAGCTGACCGCACACCGTCGTTGCCGCCGTCATGGTCAAGCGTCGAGGAACTCATCAGGAATGATAGGTGAATTCGCATGGTCCATGCTCGAGAATGTGCGTCCATCCTCGTGGTTTCTGTTGAATGCTCAAAGGTGTAAGTGGGTCATGCTCAGCATGGTCCTTGCAACAAGGTCTGTCTGTTGTTCTGTATTAGCTGTTGATCATAGCGTTGGCCCTATAAAAGGGTATTAAACGTCAGTGAGGGAACGGTTCACTTCGATTTTTTTCAGCCCTCAATCTATACCTGGCGGCCTTGAACTCGGCGTATGTACACCATGAAAGGTACATAAATCGCTGAATTTTTGGATTGACTGCCATACTCACCATCTAGAAACAATCGCCCTGGGACTTTCACCTCATGTCGTGGCGTTCAAAACAGCGCTATCGCATAGCTTTCGCAGATTGGTATATTACTGTCTTTTCATGTCCTCCATCTGAGCTGTGCTAATCGTATCCTAGAAACTGCCGTACAAATCTGAATATTCCACAGCACTCTCGCCCGGGACACGCTCACCCACTGAGATACTTATCATCATCTTCCAGCTTGTACGAGATGCTTGGACACCGTTCCGGAGGTCTTCCAGACGCGAGGCAAAGCTCGGCTGGGTGGTGTTAACCCATGTCTGTCGCCGTTGGCGCGCGATACTTCTCGACATGCCATCGCTTTGGACTGACGCTTTCTTTCCACTTGCGCGGAAAGGGTGGCCAGAGCAATTCATGCAACGTTCGCGTGATGCCCCCGGTCTACGCGTCGTCTTGAATACCGATCTTACTCGGGAGGATAAGCGCCTGCAACAACGCACCCTCCAAGAACTTCTTCGCAACCTAGGACGCGTCGAGTGGCTCATGTTCTACGGGTGCCAGATATATGAATTCTTGCGGACGGTTATCGACCCTGCACCACATCTGGGTCTTCTTGTCCTCGGGGCCCAGCAGGTCGGGCGTAAAAGTGCGCATGACGGCACACGCCTCGACGTCTCCATCCCGCCCGATCTTTTCGCCGGACACTTTCCCCGTCTCTCCGCCCTCGTACTCAACGGTATCCCCGTCCATCCGAGCTCGCCTCTGCTATCCGCCAATTTGACCGTGCTGCATCTGAGCAGAGGCGTAGACGCGTACAACTGCGCGGGCGATTCCTCTCGCTGCTAGACATGATCGCAATCCTCCGCCGCATGCACCACATGCAGCACCTCGTCATGCACGACGTGCTGACGCTGCCGACGGACACGCTCCCCGCCGCGCTCAGCCAGATCGCGCGCCTCGATTTACACCACCTGGAGACGCTCTGGCTCTACAGCCCATGGCTCGCGAACTACCGCGGCTTCCTCCGCACGCTAGACCACGCCCCGTCGCTCGAGCTCCACATGGGCAGCACCTGCACGCCCGCGGAGATGCAGCCCGAGCAGGACGACGGGCACACGCTCATCCCATGGGCCGCCATGGCCCCCGTCCGCGCGGTCGAGGTGTCCGCCAACGCCGACGAAACGGACTTCACGATCTCCGGGCGGTGTGGGCCCGCAGGGCCTCCACAATACTCGGCGAACATCACCTGCGCCGACGCGTCATCCGCGGAGGGCATGCGCGTCTTTCTCACGCAGCACGATCTGCTTTCCGTCGAGTCGCTGTGCTTCGCGTGGACCAAGGGCCCCGACGCACGCGCGCCCCTCGACCGCGCGCCGCTGCTGTGGCTCTTTCCCGGCGTGCGGAGCATCACAGCGGACCGCACGACCTCCGCGCACGACTGCGCGGACCTCGTCATTGCGCTGGGCGCCGGCATCACCGCAGCGGGGTTCACCATTTTGCCCTGCCCCAGCCTGCGCCGCCTTGCGTTTCCGTTCGTCCTCTGCAAGGAGCGCCGGCGCGGGCTGGCCGCGTTTCTTGACGCGCTTGCGGCGGCGCTGCAGCGGCGCCACGAGCATAATTCGGAGTGGAAGATCCAGGAGCTGGTGATTGGCGGGAAGAAGATGCCCTGTGAGGGACCGGAAGATTTCGAGGCGCTGCGAGGAAAGGTAGGGCGTGAGTTGATTCGCGCTCCGTTTGGGAAACTTCCGCCGTCTGAAGACGAGGGCGGTTTGATTACTGCGCCTGGGGGGCTGTTTATGCATTGAATGTCGGATATTAAGAGGTGGTGGTTTTCAGCTGGGAGCATTGTCTGCTGTATGTTCGTTACGAAAATTGTATGCCTACTATATGTGATGCAGGAAAGTATGTTCTCAGAATGGCCGATCCCTCCCTACTGCGTGCTGGTTTTTTGTTGGACCGGAGAGACCTTGACCCAGTACGCATTTATCAACAATGGTCATCCGCTGGCCCTTGGTTTTCTCAAACATTGGAACGGCAGGGAGAGATATCGTTGAACGAACCTGGTCCGTACGGACGAGGAAAACAAACTCGAGAAGAATACATTACACAGTGGCATACAACATCTAAGAAGCAAGACAGCGATAGTAGCAAACTCAGATCCACACCTGCGGTCAGCGTACATCTGTTCCCCAGGCTCACGCGCCCTCCACGCGCCGAATCATCCGCTTGTCGCGCTCGCCCACGACTTTCACGAGCCCCTCCGCCTCCATTGCACTAATGACCTCCTTGAACTCGCCCGCATCCACGCGGATACTACTCTGCGCCCCAAGCTGCTGGATCGCGTCGCCCCAGCGGATGCCGCGCATCCCACCCGACGCGCTAAGCAGCGCGAGCACCTCCCGGCGCATGTCGTCGCGCATCTTGCGCTGCTGCGCGCCCGTGCCCGTGTTGAGCAGGCCCATGTCGATCTTGCCCGTCGTCGGGTCGAGCGCAGACGTGCGGATTGCGTCGCGCATGAGGCGGTACGCCTCGCGCACGTCCTGCAGCTCCACGAGCACCGAGAAGCGCATGCGCGCGTGCGCCTCAGACAGTCGCACCATGCTCTCGAGCTGCCGCGTCGTCGCGGTGATCCGCTTCTCCGACGCGCGGGGGTCCTCGCCGACACTGCGTAGCTGGACGTAGCATTTGACGAGCTCGTTGCCGGCTTCTTCGGTGATGGTGGGGTTTATGTTTGCGCGCGCATAGCTGATGTAGGCGGAGAGTTCTTCGAGAGGCTGGAGGTTAGAACATCAAGACAACGTTAGCGATGCTCTCAATGTACCGGAGGATAAGCATACCAGAACATCTGTACCACCGGTTTCGGGAGCGTCTTCCAGGTACAGCCCAACAAGATGCTGGGCTAGCTTGCGATCCACGGTCTCGTCAACCTGGTCCAGGACGAGATACAGCAGATCAAACCGCGAAATCAGGGTCGGGGGCAAGTCAATGTTTCTGGTGATAGGCATATTGACGTCGTACTTTGACCCAACAGGATTAGCAGCGGCCAAGATGGACGTTCGTGCATTTAAAGTGGTAATGATGCCAGCTTTGGCGATAGATACGGTTTGTTGTTCCTGCAAGTAGCGTAAGATGATGGTGCAAATCACAAGAGAATTAAAGCCTACCATGACTTCGTGTAAAACGCTGCGCGTAGCTTCAGACATCTTATCAAATTCGTCGATACAGCAGACACCACCATCACTCAGCACGAGAGCACCACTACATATAAATCGTAAACACTCAGGCGTCGCGAATAGTGAACAGTACTCACCTCTCCAAGACTAGTTGCTTGGAATCAGGGTCGCGGGTGACATAGGCTGTCAGACCCACAGCAGACGAACCCTTGCCCGAGGTGTAGACGCCGCGTGGCGCAAGTTTGTGCACATACTACACGGGAGATTGTCAAGTATTCGAGAAGTCAACGAACAAACTTACCTGTAAAATCTGCGATTTACTGGTACCGGGGTCGCCAACCAACAGCACGTTGATATCCCCACGATACCTGGGCCCACCGCCACCGCCACCTCTTGCCACACTTTTGTTCGTCCCCCCGAAAAGCTGCAGCAAAATGCCCTTCTTGACATCGTCCATGGCCCAAACGCTCGGCGCGAGCGAACGCGACAGAAGGTCGTAGATATCCTCCCGCTGGCTCAGCTCCCGGAGCTTCGCCTCGAGCTCGGCCTTGCGCGTGTCCTGACCCTCGGCCTCTTCCTCCTCCGCCCCGCCGACACCGCCGATGCCCGGCATATGATCACCGCCCGCAGGCCGCGTCGATTTGTCGAGCCCAAGCCTGTTGTCCTGGCCCAGTCTCACATGCACCACGTCTAAAAACGTCTTGAACAAACTCTTGATCGTGCGCTGGCGCGGGTTGACTCGCACGGGCACAGAGCGGAAGATGCCTGTGACGACGAGGCGGTCGCCCGGCTTCGAAACGTCGACGAGTTCGTCGTACACGCTGAGCGATACCGTGTGCGGCGTCTGCCCGTCTGGTACAGCGTCTGGCGTCTCCTGCAGGCGGATGACTTGCCGGTCCGCGAACTCGCTTCGGTTGTGCACGAGCGACATCGTGCCGGGCGTCGCGCAGACGTCGCGCGGACAGCGCGCGGGCTCGTCGATCTTGCCGCGGTCGATCTCGACCTGTACGGTGTGATTGCACGTCAGGCAGCGGAAGAAGGCGACTTTCATGTCCGGGATGACGGGCGTCGCGCGGATGACGAGGCCTTTGATGCAGACGAGCTTGTCCGTGTCTGCATGCATGTTTAGCTTGTAAACATTGCCGAGAATGAAAAGACCTCACCGCTTGGATTAAGCTCGCGCATGTTCACCGACGGCATACCGTACGGCCTGACTTTATAGACTTTCCCCATAATATCCGCAATTTCCTCCTCGCCCTCTGGGCCCTGCATCTCCTCGACACCGGCCTGCTGATCTTCCTCCGCTAGCTCCAGCATCAGGTCCTTCAGCACCTGATCCATCGCCGGCACAACCTCCTGCGGATACTTCACCAGCTGTCCATACAGCTTCCTGCTTTGCGGCCACGCCTGCAAATTGCGCATATCCAAGTTCAAATTCGTCTCGCCCGTCGTGCGCATGCGGCGGAGGTACATCTCGTACAGAACAACCTCGCCCTCGGCGGGCGACGCGGCCGCCTTAGTCGGCAGGCCCTGCGCGCGGTCGTGCGCGGTACGGTACTTCGGCTTGAAGCCCTTCAGGAACTCGCGGAACGCCTTCATCGTGTCCGCGAGGTTTACCGTCGTGCCCCAGATAGCACGGATCTCGTCCGGCTCGTCGCTCGTCGGCGCAGCGGGCGCAGAGAGCTGCGGGCCCGACGAAGATGGCAGGAAGAGCCCCGCATCGGAGGAGGGCGCGTCGTCGAGGTCGGTGAAGCGCGCCCGCCCGCCAGGGCGGGGCGTGCGCACCGGCGTACGCGTCAGCGTCGAGTGGATGTCGCCACGGCGGTTGACCGGCGTTTTGGGAGCAGTCGGACTCCTGAAGCAGAGTGCAATGTAAGATCAATACTTGAGGTGCAAGCGAGACGTAGCGTACGATGGGAAGTTGAGCGGCTCTGAGTCCTGGTTCGAGCTCGCGACGCTCCTGGCTCTGCGACCGGCTTGGGGCGTTCTCTTCGTCGGCGACGAGCTCTGATAGTTTATCGGGCTTGAAGATGCAGCTACACCCAATATGTCTCATCAGCCGCCCCAACACGTTCAAAGATCCGCCCACATACGATCAAACAACGGCGTCCGCTTCGGCGTGCTCATACCCAGGGCACGACGCGCCACGGCGCTGCCCAGCGGCGAGCTCATCCCGAATTCACTGCCCGTATTGCCGTTGCGCGGCCGACGCGGTGTACCCGCGGCCGAGGGCGTTCCTGGCAGGAAGAGCGGCTGGGCGGGCGGCGCCTGCGACATCGACTGGCCGCCGGTGACGTCTTGCATTTCCGCATCGTCTCCTGCATCAGACGAGGGAAATTCAAGGGGTGGGGAAGACATGGTGGAGGTTGCGGATGTGGTGGGAGGAAGGAGGTTGAAGCAAGACGCGAGGCGAAATCTGATGGTGCGGACGCGACGCGTCACACTGTGACACCACGCGTCTCTTCATTTAGGGCAGGCGCGTAGACTATCGTGAGTACAAGGACGACGCAAATTATATTGTACAACGATGTCTATAGGTCCAGAAACGAGTGGCGATCGAGAGGTAGATATAAAGAGTGAACACAGAGACACAGGGAAGTCTGAGATCATAGGGCAGGCTTCTCCGCCTTTGCTTCGCGCACCTCCTCCTCGCTGACGATGCGGCCCTGGAGCTCTTCTTTGACCTCCTCGCTCAGCTCGCTAATGCGCTTCTCGTCGAGTCCAATGAGCGACACGTAGACGCCGCGCATGAGGAGAGGGTATGAGCCGATACGGATGCCCTCGCCTTTGACGCGGTTGTGCAGAGTAGTAAGATATGGCGCGATGGAAGATTCAGGTAAACTGGAGGAATGATATAAGAATGGGTAATGAAGGCAGGAATGTGCGACACATACGTAGTGAAGACCTGCTGGCGAAAGGGCCTCGCGCTGTCAGGCGGCAGCGGTAGGTACGGTATGAGGCCGTTCAACATCTTCTGGAAGAGCGCCGGAATACCAGGGAAGATGCAGAGTTTACCCTCGAGACGGACCACCGGCTTTTATGTCACATAGCCATCAAAATACTCATCATATTGGGAAACACAGGGAAGACACGCACAACCCAGACATCGCGCGCGATGAAGAGCACTTCCGCCTTCTCGGGGAAAAGTGCCATGCGCTCGCGAGCCTTGCGTTGTTCCTCATTCTGCTGCGCAACCCAAGGCCGATGCTTGCTCATTTCGAGCATGCGCTGGAGAGTCTCTTCGTTATGTTTGAGGGGTTGATTGAAAGCTTTAGCAAGGGACTCGTATGTGATGTCTGACGCAACAGATGTGAGTGCGCTGAGCTTGTATCAAAGGAATATGTTGTCGGGCAGCAGCGGCGTTGCGACTGACCATCATGCGTGGGTCCGATTCCGCCCGAAGTAATCACGAAATCATACTTCTGGACCATCCGTCTTGCTGCTTCGACGCTGGGATGGGCCAATTGTCAACTCTATATCCTATGCGCTCTGCAAGGAAGCGAGACGTACATGTCCTCCTCCTCGTCCGGTATAACCTCGACGCGCTTTCTGCGGGCGGAGCCATTGTGAGTAGTTCATGTCTTGACATACGATACATACACTCACAAGTCAATACCATTCTCGAAACAATATTTCGCAAAATAATTTGTGTTCTTATCCATGGTCTTGCCATTCAGAATCTCATCCCTTCAGAGTCACACGACCGACGTCAGCTTCACAGCACATCGCGCACCACACCCGACGCACCCAATAATCAGTGCCGCCGCCGTGCGGATGAAGCGCCCTTCACCGAGCGGGTTCTTGGGAATCGGCGAGACCTCGAAATTGACATCGGGGACAGGTGCGCTTGCAGTCGTCGGTGTCTGCGTGTCAGATGAGGTCGCCATGGCCCGGACAGCGCGAGGAGCAGAGAGATGGCGGGAAAGCGAAAAGAGACGGCGGGCGCTGATCTGGGAGGGTATCGCTGCTCGCCACATGTGCGTCCGAGGCCAGGCCAGCTGCGAATGATAGTGACTGTGCTGACCAGTAAGTACTGCTGAGTGAGACGCAGGTCGTGACTGAGCCGCCGGATACCCGTGCGCGGTTGCCGGTTTGTTCACTTGTCGCCATCTTCCCGTGTACCTTAGCCTACGATCGTTTGTGCGATCGACGACTGGCAATGCATCGATGGCGACGCCGTCCACGATCCCACAAACATCAACATCCGCAGTGGTAGATGTACTTTGTCAGGATGGCCGATGTCGATAACAAGTCGCCGACTGGCGTATCTGTCGAGGACGAGACGCGGTCCCGCCGGGCCGCTCAGCGCTGGCTTGCACCGCACAATAGCCTCACCGTCGTCACTGATCACCTCCCCGACATCGTTCACTGCGTCGGTCACTGACGGTCGCTGACTGTAATGCCTTGCCAGACATCCCGCTTTGCCTCATCACGTATCCCTACCGAACTGCTTTCTACCATCTTCGACTTTGCCCTACCTGAGTCCCCCCGACTGACCACCAGCGCCTCGCTCACCGAAGCTCCAACCGTCCTCACCCATGTCTGCACCCGATGGCGCACCGTTGCCTACTCCACGCCGTCGCTCTGGGCCAATGTATCTATCGCCCTCTACGGCCATGCCCGCCCGCCTAAAGCCCGTCACCTCTCCGTCAAGCGCAAGAAGATCGCAAGGATGAGCACCGGCGCTTACCCCATAGAGCCCAAACAGATTCCGCATGATATCCAGCTCGCGACCTTCAGCGCCTGGCTCGCACGCTCCAAGGCCTCCCCTCTTACCGTCGCGCTGCACAACGTCCACGCCAGCCATCCTGCCTGCGCCGCGTTTCTCACCGCTCTTTGCGCCCACGCCGCCCGCTGGCGCGCGATTGACATCGTCGGCGTCCCTCTTGACCTCTTCCCCGCACTACCAGCGACCCTTCCACTGCTCGAAACACTGACGATCAACTCCTACGGTTCCGCTGCCCACCATAACTCCGCGCTCGCGCACGCATTCGTCCATGCCCCACGCCTGCGTGCCGTCTCCGTCCGCTCCGCCGCACTCCCTACCTGGCACTTTCCCTGGGCGCAGCTCACTGCCCTCACGCTCGTCGAGTTCGACGCGCCATGCTCCACTGGCGCCGAGGCCGAGGCCGCCCCCGCGTTCGATGCGCCGGGGTACCACGCGATCCTCTCCGCGTGCTCGCCCGCGCTCGCGAAGCTGCAGCTCACGCTGTCCTGCACCGCGCCCGCCTCGCCCGTGTCCCTCGCGCCGCTGACGCTCCCCGGCGTACGCACACTCACGCTTAACACGTACTCCTTCCGCACGCTCGCACCGCTCCTGCGTGCGCTCGTGCTCCCCGCGCTGCACACGCTCAAGCTCTACATCCCCTCGCGCCCCGCGCCCGTGTGCCTCGCGACGCTCGTCGAGCTGCTGCCCACCGGCCTGCGCGTGCTTGACATCTCCGAGTGCGCGCTTGCGCCGGAGGACGCTGTGGCGCTGCTTGGCGCGCTGCCTGCGCTTGAAGTACTCGACGTGCGCTGGGCGAGCTGCGTGGCAGTCGCGCTTGTGCGTGCGCTCACGCTTGAGTGGGATGCGGGTGTCTGTGTGCGCGGGCGGAACCTCCGGCTGCGGGAGGTGCGGATGGTTAAGGCACGCGGGGAGGTGGCCGACGGCGACGGCGAGTATGCGCGGTGTTTGCGGGAGATGATTGCGTCGCGGTGGAGGGCGGGGGAAGGCGAGCAGATCGGGTTGGATGCGAAGAGGGAGGGCGTAGCGAGGCTGAAGAGCGTCACGCTGAGGGAGAGGGATCTAGAGGGGATGCGCGCAGATGCGGAGAGATGGAGGCAGGAGGGGTTGGTGTTGAACACGGCGATGAATTGTGTGCAGTAGGAGGCCATTTTGTTCTTGATTTGCGCTGACAAGATTATTTTGTATTCCGGTAAATTATTGTCTGGTCACAGATTCTCAAACTCTTTAGACTATGTATACCACATCCATGCCGGAGCTTCACACCCACATACCACCGCTATATATGATATCCGGTCTTGCTTTGATTGTCTAGGATTCATTGCTGAACTAGAATTGTAACATTTCTGTACGCTTGGCATGAAATGCGATTGCTCGTAGACATAAGTAGCCCGACACCACGCAGGACGACCGGCGCACACAGACTAGAAAGCTGGGCGCCAGCCGCACGGGTCCGGCACTTGCCGCCTCCAGGCTATAAAGTCCCGTGTGAGGCTCCGCTCATTTTCACTTGTTTTTCCTGTCGTCGACCGTTGCGCCCTGTCCTAGCCTCAGCCTGTCCCTCACCCCACCGCAACGACGCCAGCTGCAGGTAAGCCTCCTATTCCTTGCTTTGGTTCCGATATTTCTTCCATCGATGATGATTCCGAATCACATATCAAGCTCAACAGTCTTACGGATTCGTCCGCGTGCTGACTGCATTCTGCAATCCTGACTTTTCCATCTTCTCTTGATTGAGCGTCGCGTTTAGTATTGCAGTGCTAACTTGCGTGTTGCCTTGCTAGGTGCTTGGTTGGGTTTCGGCGGGTCGATGGGTGGGATGCGGTGCATAGTTTCTTTTGTACTTCGGGCAAGTGTTTGTCCTTTTTGTGAGATCGTTGAAATCATAAGAATGTTGTTTCGTCGTTGTTGCTGTCGTCACTCGTTTGTGCTAAGCACACGTGCGTGTTGAACACTCGGGCGGACGGCTTTATCGAGAACCAGCATGGCCGGGACATATTTGACCTGCTTTGGTGTTTCACCTCATCTACATGTCTACGGCACATATCCTCTGTTATGGTGTCTCAAGGATCGAGGTTTACACTTGCCATGCGCTGTGCATGTGCCTGCAAGTGGTGCCTCCGCGGTGGCATGTATGTGGCTTTCCTTTCGCTGACGTTCTGACACAATTGTCATGGTCCATATTCATGGTCAATGCAACATCGCCATTGTGGGCTCAAGTCAAAATCATGGGCCAACCAACAATACCATAAGACAAGACGGTGCGCCGCTACTTGCCCCCGGCCCTCATATCTCGGCGCACTACTATGAAAGGTATGGAATTCGTGCGAAGTGCTGTAATGAACCGCGTTCTGACTTTCTCCACAAAACCCCAGTTATCCGTGAGCTCGTGGATTTCAAAATGGCCTTTAGAGAAAGGATTCGCAGACCAGTACGTTATCCTTGTTTGCTTAACTATTCTTCTGTTGGACTGATCCGTCTCGAAAGAAGTCATCCAAGCGAGTGGCACGTCTGCCCGCTGAGATTCTCATGGTCATTTTCGCGCACGTCCACGACGCCTGCCCTCCATTCCTGACCCATTCTGAGCCGATCCTTGGCTGGATAGTGCTAAGCCACGTTTGTTGTCGCTGGCGTGCAATTCTTCTAGACATGTCAATGCTCTGGACCGACGTGACCTTTGCACCGAATGGATGGACAGAAGAATTTATCAAGCGTTCGCGGGACGCGCCCATCCGCGTAGCCATCGAACCCGATCGTCGTAGAGGGGACAAGCAGTTACACCGGTGGATCACCAAGGAGGCAATTCGGAATCTCGGACGCCTGGAGGTGCTCACAATCCGTGGTTCCTATGTATACGAGTTCTTAGGGACAAGGTCCTTTGAAACGGCCATCCACTACGCGCCGAAACTGCGTATACTATGCCTCGATCCCGCGGATATTGACGAGAACACTACAAAGCCCAAATTCGCCATCACGTCCAACATTTTAGACGGACCATTTCCCAGTCTACTCAGCCTCTCACTCGTCAACCTCCCCGTCGTTACAGATTCGCCCTTGTTGTCGGCCAATCTGGTCTCGCTGACATTGGGTAGGCAGAACCGGGCTGGCTTCACTTGGACCCCTAGGTTTCTTTCTTTGACGGACCTTGCTGAGATTCTGCACCGCATGCCTCGCATGAGACATCTCACGATACAAGATATCCTGACGAAGCCTCAGACCGCATTTCCAACAGAACTTACCCAAATCATGCCTGTCAACCTTCGCAGCCTCGAGAGGCTCCACTTCCATACCCCTTGGCTCGACAACTATCGCTATTTCATGCAAAAGTTGAAGTACAACTCGTTGCTTACGATCAACATGGGTGCGACATGCTGTGCTACGGAGTTAGCGGGGGAACAGAACAACGGCCATCCGCTCATCCCCCGCGTCCTTACGTCTGCCGTTAGCGAGATCGAAGTTTCGAGCTGGCTCTTTGACGGGTTCGGAATCTCCGGGCTGCGCGCGGGGTCCGTGGTATTCTCAGCGACGATTCGACTCATGGACCTCTCAGCAGTCGCACAAGGGATTGAAGCCTTCCTCGCGGAGCACAGTGTATCTCTGTTTTCGGTGGAATTGCTACGCTTTTCCTGGACCAGGCCACACAGGAATGGGCATTCAAGCGCCCCAGTCGACCGGGCACCGCTGCTGTGGATGCTGCCAGGATTGACGAGCATCACAGCCGAGCACAAAACCAGGGCTTACGACTGCAGAGACCTCGCCGATGCGCTGGCCTGCAACAGGATCGTATCTGGGAAGAGAGCCTTTCCTTGCCCGAACTTACGTCGCCTCGAGTTCCGCTACGTCCTGCTCGAGAAACACCGAGATGGCCTGGCCGTGTTCCTCGATGCGCTCGCATGTGCATTGCAACTGCGCTACAGGTACAGTAGCAATCGCAGGATTGAGGAGCTAGTCATCGGCGATAGCACAATCTCCTGCGTCGGGCCACGCGATTTCGAGGCTTTGCGGGGGAAGGTCAGGCGGAAATTGATGCGTGCACCTGTCAAGGATATCCGACGGACTTACGAATAGAGTCTAAAAAGGATTCTAGGTCGTATCTTGTATGTTCTCGTTCTGGTGTCTTCGCGTGGACAACTGTTTTTGGGGGCCTGAGATGTGATAATTTCGTTAGCGGTACTTACATACACAAATTCTTTTGTGAATATGCCACTACGAGCATCCTTGGGTGACGCCGCGAGATACGCACACATCGCCGCGCGCCCCCCTTAAGAGCTGCCTTCGAGTTTGCCGAACCATCTCACCGCGTTTGCCATTCGCTGCGATAACCGCCACGGTTGGAAGACAATGCTACAGCCTAATGCATAGATGAATTCATCGAGAAAGATGCTATGAGAGGTATAGTGGTATAGGAATGCTGATCATGGAATATGCAATGATGTCGAGGAACAGTAAGAACAGATGTGAGCTACAGATGAGTTGTAAATGATGCTAGATGCGAGACAGCGATATGCGAAGTATAGTGTGTAAACGATAATAATACACCTTTCTGCCCAAACGAAACAGACCCTTCCTCATGAAGGGCCATCTCCCTACCGTTTCCCCCTGTGCTTGGTGCTAGAAGCCCAGCTTCTCCGGTGCGGCCCAGTCGCTCCACATGCCTTTCGGACTGATCCACGCAAAGCGCCGCCACGCGCGCTCGGGGTCATCACTACTGACAGTGCTATCGGACTCGTACGACAGCCGGCGCAGCCGCTTCGTGCGCTCTCGTGTCGTCTCGAAGAGGTCTAATACCTCCAGATCACGCGTGTCGCGCAGCTGGTAGTGCGCCTTCTCTGGGCGGTAAAGACCTACGGTAAGAGGTTAGATGAGATGGATAGGGAGTGCGAACTGGATGCGTACTGCGGGAGACCCTAGTTCTGCCGGTGAGGTTGTCGAACTCGTTCAGACCGTTTCGCTTGAAGTATGCTTCGAGCTTGACTTCGTGGAAGAGAAACCGGCGGTCCTCGTTAACGTCCAGCAGCTATAGCGCTACCGTCAGTGTTTGCACAGGCATAGATGTCGCAGAAACATACCCCTGAAAGCAGTCGTTCCTCCCACTGCGTCATGTCGGGAGCGCGCGACCGAAGATACTGAGGGCCCTTTCCCTGACGGAATTTCTCAATGTACTCCTTCAAATCGCACTGATCCTGGAACAAGCTCTGCGTAACCATCAGCATCGCCCAGACACAGCCCATCAAAGCACGCACCTCGCCCGTGAGCATGTCCCAAAACACGCAGCCTAGTGCCCACCAGTCGACCTGCACGCCGTAGCGCAGGCTGTACGCGGCCGGCTCAAGGCCGCGCTGCAGCAGGTTGCCGATGGAGACGAGCTCGGGGGCCATGTACGGCGGCGTGCCGACGTACTCCGCCGTGTACGTGCACTCCGGCGAGAGCGGGTGCGAATGCACGTACGCGGTGCCGAGGTCCGCGAGCCGCGCGGAGCCCTGGTAGTCGATGAGGATGTTCTCGGGCTTCACGTCGCGGTGCATCACGCCCATGTCGTGCAGCGCCTGGATGCCCGTGGCCTACAGTAAGCAAAAGTCAGCAAAGCGCGCGCGGATCAGAGAAAGGGAGGGACGTACGACCTGCGCCATCCACCGGCGCGCCTGATCCTTCGAGATGCCGCGCGCGATTGCCTCGAGCAGATCGTGGTCCATCAGGTCCATCACGAAGTAGATCTTCTCGTCCGTCTGGAACGCCGCGTGGATCTGCATGACCCAGAGGCACTCGTCGCTGCCCGCGACGCGCTGGTACGCCGCGAGCTCGCGGCGCAGCGCGTGCGCGTGCCGCCGCGCGTGCACGCGCGCCTTGTCGAAGACCTTGAGGCACACGACGCGGCGCGTCGAGAGGTCGCGCGCCGCGAGCGTCTTGCCGAATGCGCCGCTCTCGAGGCCCTCGAGCAGCTGGAAGGGGCCGGGCTGTGGTTGTGGGTGGGGCTGCTCCTCTGCGATGGCTTTGCGCGGAGAGCGCGTGGGTGAGGAGAGGGGCGAAGAAAGCGACTGGCGCCGCGCCTGGGCGTCGGGGGAGCGTAGCGTGAAGGGAAGGCGTGTTGCGGAGGAGCGGCGACGCTCGCGAGCGGTGGCGAGGGCTTTCTCAACGCGCTCTTCAAGGTCGCCGTCAGCCTCGTCTGCGATGCTTGCCTTCGGTACAGTGCCAACCTTCTGTGCCGTATCGCGCCGCGAAAGCTTGTCCTGTTCTAGGGTGCGCTTGGGTGTCGGCGAAGTAGGCGTAGTCGGCGGAAAACGTTTGAATCTCGGTGATGTGGGCGTAGTCGGAGTCTTGTCCGCGTCCTCATCCTCGTTTGCTACGCGCGTGCTCTTCTGCGGAGACACTCGTGTTCTCTGCAATGTCTCCCGTACCTTCTGTAATCGGGAAACTTTGAGTGTCGGCGAGGTGGGCGTGTTCGGAAGGTGAGGCAAGGCTGGGGCTTTCGCGACCGGAGATACGGGCGACGGCGTTGGAGTGTGCGGCAAGTCCACCGGGGACCGCGACGTGTTCAACTGACGAAGCGGGGCGCGCGCGTTATCCAGCCGCCGCTGCTTGCGCGGTGGCATAGACGTGGAGGATATGGAGGAAGAAGACATGTCTCGACGCGATTGTGTGGGGGAAGAGGGCAGGGACGGGAGGGATAAGAGAGGCGAGGGAGGCGTCGCAAGTGGATGCACGTATGGTCTCTGCGGAGACGCGAGAGACTTGATAGTAATGGGGGAGAGTCGGGTATGGATAGTAAGAGTATATGATGGGGTCTCTGGAGAAGCGCGAAGCCCACCCTGGCGGTGGACGGCGCTTGGCCATACAATGCGAGACTGGCCCATGGCAACCGTGTAGAATAGAGGGTGGCACGTAGAGCAGTTGCGTCGGAGGATAATGGCGGATGATGCGTTTGCGGGGTGGGTTGTTCGCCGTTTCTTTTATTGCGCGCGTGTGGACGCGCTTTGACCTGCACGTGACGCGCTGTGGTCCTTTGTGGCTCGCATTGGCATGCCTCGTGGATCTCATGTCTCGGTACCTGGCGCCACGACGACATGAGGCAGATGGATTGTGTGGCGGTTGTGTTGGATACGGGCATGGTTGGTAGGCTGCCTGCCCTGTTGGCAGGCTGCGGCTGCGGGGCATCAAAGGAAAGCACGACCTACGTCGTTCATTTCCCGGCTTGCCATGATCGCATCTAGATGGGAATAACAATAAAGCATGGGGTGGCTGTAGAACAAAGGCGATGTGAGTGGTTATCACAAGCCAGAAGGCGCGAAATGAAGCGCACCTGGGCCGTGTGGTGAATATACGGGATGGTAGATACATAGTGCAGATGCAGGCCAGCCTATAAATACAGGATTAGGGACGGCGCGCGGTCACCCAGGTCGGGCATCGTAATGCGCTGATGAAAGCTGAAAATGCACGTCCGGTCGCGCCTGCCGCGCGCTTCATAGTACCCGCGGACCGCGAACGTTTGAGAGCCCGCTGCCGCCTCTCGATGCGCTCGCGCTGCGCCGGGCGCATGGAAAGCATTGCAATGGTGATATCCTCCATGAAAGTGTCATCGCAGACGGGCTCTCCTGCTGCGCTGAAACTGATCGCGCGCGCACGTCGGGAGACTGGGGAGGACCCAGCGCGGGACGAGCGCGAACGGTCTGCTTCTTGCTCCTCTGCGACCGGGCTGAGCTGCTGCGAGCCAGGGCGTGCACGATAGCTGTACGTCGAGGACGCAGGGGAGCGGACATGCCGAGCGTATGACGGCGAGCGCGTGCGCGCTTGCAAGAGGTCACGATGAAGCGAGACCGAGTCCCGTGAACGGCGCGAGGCCGGGTAAGTGAGGAACTGCTGCTGGGAATCGGCGGGGTTGATCGTGGCCATCACGCCTGTAGGGAAAGGTACGGAGTTGGGATTGCTGTTGTCGATGTCGGTGTCGGTATCAGTGGTATTGCCACGGAGGTGTTGGGAACGGGATGAGATTGTGGCCATGGTGCTCTTATGCTCGGCGCGTTGCGTGGCGGGATGCCTGCCTTTGTGTTAGCAGAAAGGATGGAGGGGGGCAGGAAGGTCGGGCGATGCTTTTGAGATGGGGAGGGCATGAGGTCGATGGGTGGGGGGCGTGCATTGCCATGTGCAGACCATGAGGCGGGGATATCGGTGCGATAATATGTGAGCGTCTGCCTGATTGCGGGATTCGCCTGCAGGATTCGCACCGCAGGGCAGTAGAGATGTCATTCAGGAGCGTGCTTGCCGGGAACTCTGTCAGTATGTATGTAATTGAGAAGGTGAGTAGATTAGATCGATACACGTACGTGCGGGGTAGATGCGGTGTAAAACCATAACAAGACGCAGAGAAACTCACTGATATTATTCAGGGATTGCAGGCGGTATTGCTCAGGCCATGCTCGCTTCGTGAGGCAGGTAGTGCTAGAGCCACGCAAGTAATACTTGGTTTCGACGGGCATCGCCTTTCCAGTGTCCACAACGAAAAGCCAGTAATATGAAATCGTGAGAAAGCTGACCAATCGCTCTCGTTCGCTTGCCAGCCTTGGGCTATGACGTCGATGCTTGACCAGCCCCTCGTCCTTCCAAAATGCCCTCCAAGACTCCAGTCCAGGTCCCGGATCGTCCTTCCCATCCACCACCACCACCTCTCCTCTGATATCCCTTGACGTGTTTTTCACCACTTCGTCTTTGCAGATAATCCTAACTATCGCACACTGTCATAATGCCATTGGACGAACTCCCTATCGACCTGTCGCACCCCGCGGTGCGGGATTACATTGCGCTTACCCGGTCAGTTCTTTATCGCCCTATAAACTGTTGAAAATGAGACTGATGCCTTGCAGGCTTCAGGTTATGACGCCTCTGTCGCTCGTTATTAACACAGCGACAGTACTGATATGTTCGCTGATTGTGAGCCCGTCGATTGGTGCGTACGCTGTTGAATGGAAGAAAAGTTGGATTGAGATGTTATCCGTGCAGGAAAAATGAGCAGGTTATTTCCGACGGCGATATCACCACAGCCGCATTTCATAGAAGCATATGTGCTCTTGATCTTCCTCCTTCAGGTCGGGTACTGTGTCTTGCTTGTGATCATGACCAAGCCCGAGACGAAAGTGTGCACGAATTTTATAATTAAACAATCTCGATACTGATATCATGTCCAGCAAACCGCTGTGAAAGGCGTCGGCATGTCCATCGTTATTTCGAATTTCCTCATGGCCGGCTGGGCTGTTACCTGGGTAAGCTCTGCCTCGGACGTGCGCGGCCCGCCGACTCACTCGTTCATACCAATCCAGATTTTTCGCATGTGGCTCGCCTCCACCATTTTACTAGGTCTTTTGAGTCTGGTCCTGCTGTATAGCAACATCGCTCTCTTTATCTACCACCCTCCGACGTCGAAACGGCCACTCGACCACCTCTTCATCCACGTCCCCGTGCGCCTCTTCCTCATTCTCCCGCTCACCCTTCTCTTCCCGTATTCCCTATTGTAAGTAGAATCTTTTGATCATTTTCTCTATGCATAGGCTGACCTGCTGCCCATAGCGTATTTCTGGGCCTCGCGTGGGACCCCGCACACGAAGACCACTACGCGGAGCACGAGTGGGCTGGCTTCGGCGTCGTCCTGGGCACGAACCTTGTCGGCCTGCTCGTCGTCATTCTGCGGCGCGACATCACCTGGTGCGTCGGTGCCACGTGGATCTGCGTCTCGCAGTGGGCGCTCCGGCCGAAACCCGCGCCCGTCTATGTGCGTCCTTCTTTCATTTCCTCAGTGTGCAGATGCTCAATTGGCGCAGATCACGACGATTATGTTTACGGTTTTGCATCCGCTCGCGCTGATTACGTCGGCGCTATGGGCGTACTTTATCTCCAGGAGGGAGGGTCGCATCGCGCTGCCGACGGATGAGGAGCAGCACGGGAGGGAGGGCGAGCGGGAGCCTGAGGAGGTTCGGCCGGATTGGAGCTGAATTGTTGTTGGATCGTACTCATTTAAGGAGGATGCTCTAGGGTCTGAACAGGTAACAGTCGGACGCTGAGTTTGTGGTTCGCTTTCTTGCCAGCTGTGGTGGATCGATATTTTAGCTGTACTGTATATAGTGCGTATTCGCGTATGTGCCGTTTTTGTACCGGAAGTAGCTCATGTAGTTTTCCGTCGTGCATCTTGATTTCCACGATGTTTCACACGAGTTTCCGACAGCTGGAAAGCAAGCGCTATTGGGAGTCAATCGAGTAATGTCGTCGTTACGGTATGGGCCCTGGCATCGATCTGCACTCCTCGCGTTCTTATCTTATCAAAGGCGCAAGATCTAAAGCTAATGCCCTCTGATCCTAACAAGGCCAAACAACCATCTACGCATCCGATCCGATCTTCATCTCCCTCCGCGCAATCTCGCCTCGATATCCTTCGCACTCTCCATACCCTCGGTCCCTGCAATTCATTCTATCCCCAATATCGCCTTCATCAAAAATCTACGAGGAAGCCATGTCTGCCGCTGAACCATCCACGATCAACCTCAAAATCGAATTTGGCGGCGGCCTCGAGCTGCTCTTCAGCAACCAGCGCTCGCACCGCATCGCGCTTCCTTCCATCGTGCCATCTACACCATCCGCCTCTGCATCAACTCCGACCGCACCTACGCGACCGGCGGATGTCGCGTTCCTCATCTCATGGCTCAAGGATAATCTGCTCACGGAGCGCGCGGAGCTGTTCGTAGACGATGACGGTGCCAGCGTGTGCGTGTTCTCTGTGTCTCATGCGGGGCACCAGCTGACCTGCGCCGCTTTGTTTTTCTTCTGTGCAGACGACCGGGGATATTGGTGCTGATCAATGACACGGACTGGGAGCTGGAGGGCGAGGGTGCGTATGAGGTGCGCGAAGGCGACGAGGTCGTGTTCATCTCGACGCTGCATGGGGGCTAGGAGTCACATTGATTGCAGCTTGTCATGGTTCCGCCGGGTCCTTTGGCCGACTTTGGTTTGGTGGAAGGGGGTCCGGGTGGTGTGCCTGACATCCGAAACAATTCAGGAGCCCTTCCTGGAGGAACGGGCACGGTCCAGGTGGGCGAGGGATGGACGTCTTTCGTGGGGTTTGGTGCGAGTACATATACATGACCTCATGGAATGAAAGGGAGGGGTCAGCATTAGGTGATTATAATTCGGAATGGCGCAGAAGACTGGCTGTTCAGAGAAGCGCAAATAACCTTAGACCGTGCTATACTGTATACCACGATCAGCAGCGTTTTCGTGTGCTCTATCGCGGGCGATTCTGAATGCCCTCCGATGTCCACGATGACAACATAAATTCTATGGTCCTGTGAACGCGCGAGCGAGGATGTCGAGTTCTCGACGTCATATGCCTGAGAATCGCGCGCGGCTAATTAGCGAGCCGCCGCCTCGCTCAGACCTCCCTTCACGCGACCACCTTGTGCTTGTAGCCCCAACGGTCCTTTCCGTCTCAAAAGGCTTCATCTTCCCCTTTCCATTACGGCTTGTAAAGCTCTCTTGCTTTCACCACACGTTACTCCACAATGAGCACCCAGCCCGTCCCCGTCTCGACAGAGACCTACCGCGAGAAGGCAACCCGCAAATTCAAGGAACAGCCCCTCGTCCCCCTCGGTGCGTTCTGTCTCACTCTCCCCCACCCGTCTCTCAACGCCCGCAGGCGCGCTCGCGACGACTGTCGCGCTCGTCATGGCCGCCGTCAAAATGAAGTCGGGCCAGTCGCAGTCGATGAACACCTGGCTCCGCGCGCGTGTCGTCGCGCAGGGCTTCACCATCGTTGCCATCGTCGCGGGGACGTACACGTTCACGTCGCGCGGGACGCGCGAGGCGGAGGCAGAAAAGGCGCGTGAGGCGGGCCGCGAGAAGCGCGAGGAGGGGCGCAAGGGGTTCGAGGAGCGCATGAAGGCGGCCGAGCAGTTGCATAAGGTTGAGGCGGCGGCGGCGAAGGGCGAGGGGGTGCCCCCGCCGCTGACGCCGAGTGCATCAGCCCCGGCCCCGGCAGCGGGCGGCTCGTCGTGGTTCTCGTGGGCGCGGGGAGGGGGGAAGTCGGATTCGGGCAAGTCGGATGAGAAGCCGTCTTCGTGAGTTGGGAGGTTCGTTCGGTGTCAGGCTCTGCATATACATGCTCAGATCGGCTCGTAATTATAATGCTATCACCCCTCCTTGTATTGCTAACATCCTACGCCGGATAACCTGTTCCAGCTCGCCTGGCAGCTGAAGCAACACCAATGTAAGTGTATGTCCCCTTATTTTTTTTGACGTTGAGGTTCTTTCAATCTAGGCATTTCGGCATACGTGTCTTGGCGTGGCCACTGCAGAATCGACGCGTGACTTCGACAGCTCCGACATCGGCCAGAGGACAAGAACACCGATATTCGCCTGGTCGTACGGTATAATCTACACCATAGCCTTATTCTCCGGTCATGTGAATCTTTTACTTGGCGACAACGATGCCCTTTATACGGGAGTTCTCTTCATCCAGGTGTGCATTGACCACATCTGCCTCCTCACTTGAATTCTATCCTGAAGTAGTGCGAGAAGTCGTGACATATAGCAGGGTGAGTGTCTTCCCCGGTTAGAATAACCACCTGCAACCACTAAATTTGTCATTCTATTCTACTGTATATAGCCGTCGCGCCAGATTCTTCATGTTGACAGGTGACGCCCTTTCCCCACAATTCAAAGTGTCTGAGACCATATTGGCCTCCCTCGCCTTGATCCCAGCTATATCCGGCAGCTGCATAGAATGGCATATCATGCCATCCCCTCCCCACCTCAAAAGGAAGGCGTGTTATACGGTCCGCTTTGGATACTAAGAATGGCAGTGCAAATCTACTCACTTCTCCCAAATTCGAGCACTTCAGCGATCAGAGAAGCATAGCGATCCATCAGAAGCCTTGGCACATGCTATGTCTGTGTAGGGCGATGCAGGTGCGTATAGCTATGTATACCCCCAGAATGTGAGCTGCTGCTCTTCCGCAGAAATTGGTCGTCCTCGCCATGTCCGCCGTCGCTTTTACATTCGGCGCATTCGGCGACATCGTCTCCCTCATCCAGGTCGCCATGAGCGTCCGCAAGGCGCTTAGCGAGAGCATGGGCGCGTCAATGGAATACCAGGACCTCGTCATGGAGCTTGACTCGTTCATCCAGATCGTGAATTGCGTGCATCGCACAACATCGTTACAGGGGCCTGACAGGCTCTCACCGTCCGTAGAGAACGCCATCAACGCGTCGCTAGCGGTATGCTCTGTGCTTGTCGGCAGGATCGGAAACAAGATCATTGGCTACCGAGATAGTCTGCGCAAAGGCGGGGGCACTAATCGCATGGTGCTCGACTCGTGGCGGAAGATCGGCTGGGGCTTGTTTGCGAGGAACGAGGTGGTTGATCTACGGCGGCGGCTTGCGGAGCAGATCGAAGTTATGAATACATTGCTGACTTTAGCGCATGGGTCAGCGACTTTTC
This sequence comes from Hericium coralloides, assembly GCA_003675405.1. Taxonomy (NCBI): domain Eukaryota; kingdom Fungi; phylum Basidiomycota; class Agaricomycetes; order Russulales; family Hericiaceae; genus Hericium; species Hericium coralloides. Next base: position 29,009 of record QUOP01000169.1, on the reverse strand, counting down.
TCGTTTCGTTTGCTAGGCTGTCTGTTAACTTTCTTATCTTGTGGATAGACGTGCGCTGTCTCGGACTGAAGAGAACGGTCGCGAGCAGCTGGAGATCATCCGCGAGATGCATAAGTGTCTCAAGAAGAACCCGAACGTCCTCGGATACACCTGGGAAGGCGCGCCAAATCTCGGAGAGGAACCAGTCCTGTTCACGGATTTCTGTGGCCATTTTGTCTCCATCCCTGCGGAATTCTGCCTAAGCGAAGAGGTTTGCGCTCGAGTGGAATCTTCACTTTACTGGCTAATCAGACATCCACGTATCTGCAGCGCTTTAAACGCTTTCAGGAGTTTTACTTCAGCGATCGGCCGGGTCTCAAGATTGTGAACTTCGAGTTCACGTCGTTCTCGCAGCGCCGGCCAAAGAGAAAAGGCGAACGTCCTTGTATCGAACTCGCTTTCCAGATGGAGGTCTGTATAAAGTATGTCTCGGCCTGTCCAATATGTCAGAAAGCCTTTCCTGGCGCCAGAGTCACGATTGGTTTTAGTGCCGTCTGGTCAGTAAGGCCTTTCTCAGTCGTTTCTGGCACCTAAACGAATCGATTCTGTTCACAACGCCCGTACTGCCAGACCTGGTACCAAATCGGCAACGAATGGTCCTACGATTATAGAACAAGTGGCTACAACCAGCAACGAGAAACCGTCATCTCGGAGAGGTATGGGAATCCTCTGGACAGCGAATCAGCACCAGCCAGTCCCACGCAGATAATGCGACGAATGGGAACAAACCCGTTCGACCTCCTCTTCAGGGACTTCAGCGCCGATCCGGTTGCTGCAGCGGACTTGCGATTCATGCGTAGAATTTCGGTCCGCCCTGTGTTTCCCTTGATCGAAGATGGAGAGCAGCACGGGCGGCCGTGCTTCAGATGGGACGAGGATGACATAAGGTCCCTGTTTGCATTGTACGGACTCAAGTGTGCGTCTTGCAGACATATGCATTTTTGTTGAAAGACTGATCGGAACCGGCAACTTCATTGTAGGCACTGAGAAGGACTTACTACATTCCGAGATCCCCGATCTGGTTGAAAGGACATACAGGTCGCGCGGTAAGTTCTGGCGATAGCATGTAGACCATAGTGCTAATCTGTGGTGGTGTAGCATTTGCAAACTGGTTGGGTCGGAAACCGACAGCGACTTTCAGACTGTCGACGGCGGACCTGGCGAGGTTGCGCCTACCTGTGGAAGACTGAGCTTCGACGTTGCGTGGCAGGCATGGCTCGTCCGTGGGCAAGCGCAGAAGTGAACGGACACTCCAGATGACGCTCCATTCTAACCGGTGACAAACACATAACAAGTCATTAATCCGATTCATATTTGGGTGCAATCACTGCAGACCTGTATGCAGGGGAACTATCTGCATACGCAGTAGTTGTGCTTTATCATATCCGATCCCAGCGATGAGGGACACGGGTGTCAACCGCATTTGACGTACTTGCGGAGTACGTGTAGACGAGGAGGCGACCGGGCGCAGCTAGCAGACTTAGATTTTTATCAGTTGGCCCTGTATTTCGCTTGATCAGAATTCAGTGAAATAAGACATACGGACTAGATCCTACTCTTTCTTGCAGGTCAGGCCGGTGGCGCGTAAGTACACTACAGTGAAGACTAACGTCAGGCGGTATAAGTCAGATGCGTGCTCGATGCCTGAGCAAAATCTGTCCCAGAATCATATGTGACGTTACCCACAAATTGCTCAAAAAGCGGCCGAGGATTCACTGACCAGTCATTCCCTTTGGTTGTTGCGTCCGTCGAGTCTCAGCCCACACACCCAGTTCACCCGCACTTTACCCCTTCATCTCATTCTGCCTCCTGAACCCACGCGATCGCTCTACCCCTCCGAGTCGCCCGCCTCTGACCATGCCGTCAGTGATAAATGACATTCCATAAACCGTACCTGAGCATGTCTGCAGAACATCCACAAGCCCGCGCATACGTGTAGACATTACGACGCCACGATCATCCGTTGTGCAAAGCAGGACCCCCATAGCCATTCGTGGAGAGTGTCAGGATCCACACGCAGACCGACGCCAACCACTGATGCAGATGATCGGCATTCATTTCCGACTTCAGTGCTTGATCCCCGGGCGACGATAGCGTCGCCCAGACGTGAGATGAACGAGAGCGAACGTGGTCCTGGAAACACGAGATATGAATATACACGGGTTCAGTAGTGTGACAGCGTCGCTATGCGTGAAGTCCGGACTGGCAGTGATTGAAATTCCCAGCATCGCTGGCAGGAACTGAGAATAAGCTCTTTGCGTCAGCGAGAGGGGGCCGCTGGGAAGATGTCGACACGCTGCAGACACGAGGCTAGAGATGGAGGAGATCCGGGCGATAAGCTTAAAGCACTGCTGCATTGCCTGCTGCTGTGTTTTCCGGCTGAAATCCAGCCGCAAATACTCCAGCTTGATCATGCAAGATAACTTACAGGGAGGGGGATCGATGGTGGTGGCACCAGAAGCCATCCAACGAGGAACGGGCAACCGGGAAGGCCCAATTTGTCCTGCGCGACCCCGCTGGCTCCTGATCCAACTTACGCCCACTCTAAAGCTGCCGACCATCCCACGCAGCCTTTGGTAGAAGCCTGACGGTAGCCAACCGGCCAAACCAAGCATAATCCCAAAAGAGGACATGTGAATGCTTGATGGGGTGCGCCGTACATGTGAAGGCACCGCGACGAGCAAGGGTCACCCAAGATTAAACGTCGCCCATTTCGCCTGTGCGTCCGGGGCCGGGGGGCCATGGAGAGCGCGGGGCGCCGGCGAGACGACCGTAGACGCAGTGTCGCTCATCGCAGATGCAGCCTGGGTGACAGCTCGCGCCGCGCGCGCCGTAACGCGTCCTAATCGCACGCACTTCATCGCGCGTTCTAGCATACGAACGCGTCAGATGCGATACGTGACGAGCCGGCATCTCTATTGCACCCAGCGCAAAGCCGGCGGAGCCCTGTGCCGGACAGCGCTTTCTCGTGGCCCTCGAGTGACTTTGTGATATACGAAGTTGGGCGTAATGCTGGACTGCGCGGGCAGGGCACTTTGTGCGTTTAGCCTTGGAGCCCGGAGGGAGGGGAAGGGCCGATCGTTGATCCGGGCGTCCGAGTCGGAGCTGGAGTACGTGGTATGGAAAGCTGCGGGAGATGAAGGCCCGATAGAAAGTCTGAGATGCCTCAGCCCGCACGATGCGCGGACGGACGCGCTGTCAAATAGGCCTCTGTCGATCGCGGGAAGAATCTCATCTGGCGACGCAAGCGCATGGCTAGAAGCGTGTGAGCACCGGCAGATTAAGGAAGGCGAAGTATATGGGCGCCGAATTACTAGGTGCGAGAACAAAAGGAGAGGCCGATATGGCAGGACAGTTGACATAGTACCATGCGGGAAGCTTCCACGGTGGAAGACAGAGCCATAGAGCGTCTTCATATTCACGGATATCTGAGCCTGAAATGAATTTGAAGCGAATCGGATTTGAATCTGTGTCCCCGAGTGTGATAAGGAAAGTGTAGTGGTGATATGTTAAAGTTGCGTAGGAGATGGAGACGAGAGGGGGAAAACATACCGAGGACAGACCCTCGACCCGGGTCATGGAGGTGTGGAATGGAACATGTCGTCGTGTTTGACATGGGAGGATCCAAGCAGCGGGACTCTGGACTTGCAGTACAGGCTTCGTGTCGGTGGATTTCAGACCGCACAGAGTATATCAGGCGCTCTCAAGGCGCTCTGGCATCGACTGTGATGGAGTAGGGCGTATCCACGTGAATTCAGCAATACATCATTTGGACAACAACAACACGCACCACAAGTTTGAAAGTACTAGACGCGATGAACCGTTGCGAACTTGCCATGAGATCCTGTCATCAAGAGGCATCACAGGTCCTCGAAGCTCTTCGCGTAGCATAACATGAGCTGTGGTCTCCGCTGCTGACCCGAAACGGATTCGGAAGGCAATCCTTCTGTGTGTTGAGAGCGAACTCCAGAAGTACGAATGTGAGAATAGAAAGGTAAGGTAGTCCTTGCAGACACCTTCGCATCTAGAGGATTAATGGACACAAATCGGCATCAACGATCGACATACGCGAAGAATGCTCGGCTGCCGATGCACTAACATTTGTCGGGACCTTGCATTTAGTGTAAGAGTTCCATTCGAGATTCCAACAGAAGAAAAAGCAATAAACGAGACGACCGCACGCGTCGTCTGCACGGCCTAAACGATGAGTCGTAGTAATAAGGCCTCGGGGCTCGGGCATACTTCGGGCCTCGCTCGAGGGCGAGCATTGGAAATTCACATGCACGGAGAGGGCGGGACCCGAGGCCCGCCGAGCATCAGAACACGTTCCACGCAGACCAAAAGACAAGGAAATTCGGAAGGAAATTCGGATGTAAATTCGAGACGGGGTTGGTAGGATCATTATATGGATCTCGCTTGCGATGGCCTTCCCAAGCGCAGGCCATCGCGGCAAAGTGGGACTTGATCTTGACGAAGATAAGGGATGGGGTATGAACATACTATGGCGAAGATACGGGATGCGCGTCAGCGTCGTCAGCTCCGATGTCGGACATGTCAAATATATGTCGTTGGTTTCATCAAGTCAGCGCCCCAGTAGCCAAATCGCGCCGTCTTTGTCAAAGACATCGTAGAAACGTAGCATTTACTTACCGCGTTGCAACGCGCGTTCATATGATGGGTATATTTCGACGCACGATATTTGGCTCACGGATGCCTGTGGCGATAATTTAGCTGATACAGGAATCCCAGCGAATTTCGGAGAATCAAGGCGCTCGGCACGCGTCGTCTTGTTTCGAGTGAGACATTTGATTGGATAGCCGAAGGAGTTCGGACGTTAGTCGTGTTGGTAGGCACACGAGGGCGCGTAGCAAGCGAATTTGGGGTGGTCGCGACAGCGTCGGTGGGCTTGTAGCGCCGTGCACCATCGACTTGCAAAGGAGACACGGCGGCGGACGCAGGGCGAGTAGTTGCCGCTGACGCGTGTAACGGCGCCCGACGCGGCGGGGGGCAGCGTCGGGGTGGAGCAAGATGGATGCTAAAAAAGAAAAAGGATCTCGTGAGCAAGAAGGGCATCGGGGCCCGATCTGGGGCGCTGATGGCCCTGTTAGCCGAGTAGGTCTCGAGCAAAATGACGGCAGTGCCCTAGTGCCGGGCCATGCCTTCCATTTTGCAGGCGTGTGCACGGGGACACCAGGGAGGCGCGGGAGACCTCTGGAGCGGCGGGAGCCAGAACATGGAGGGCGAAAACAAAAGAGGAAGACGAAAAAATTAGCAACAAGAGCAAAACAGTCGACAACAGGACTCAGGACGACTGCGAGTGCATGGCCACAACCAGATCGAGCAGGACGAGGAGAACTTAAAGCTTAACGGCGAGGACGCGCGTGTCCAGAATGGAACATCCGTCCCTCCGCTGAGGCCCTCCGCTCTTCCTCCCTCTCTTCCTCTTCCCCGCCGCCCTCAACCACGTCCTCTCCCCCTTCCCTCGCGCCCGCGACGGTTTCACGGGTTGCCTTGGCGTCCGCTTGTTTGCCCGCCAGCTCTCTTCCTCGGGGCTCACTCTCTTTCCTCCGCAACCCTCACGCTCCTTATTTCCGTCTCGTTTCCGTTTCGTTTCCGTCCCCCCGCCGCCCGTGACGGACACCCACCGTCATGTCCTACGTCGACTCGAACCTCAGCACGTCCTCCACCCCCACCATGTCTTTGGCTTCACCCAGCATCACATCACCTTCCGCTGCCCGCCGCCTACGCACGAAGACGTCCGACATCACAGACCTCCTCCGCCGCTCCCACTCGCACCGCGATTCGAATCCGCCCCCGCTGCCCGCCGGATCCGCCGAGCTGACCAAGGAGCCTGGTGCCCGTTCCAAGCGCAGAATACCGCTTTTCGGGCTGAAGCGCAAGTCCGCCGGTACGATCAAGGACGCCAGTGCTAGTGCCAGCGAGAGCGAGAGCACGAGCAAGACTAAGGACTGGCGGAGACTCAAGCGACTGTCTGCAGGGTACGTGCACTCCTACATCTCTCCAATCGACCATCGCTACCACGTTTTCGTCGCGGATTTACGTGGAGTGGACACACAATTCTAGTTCGCCGCATGTCGCGCCCTCGTTGACAGCCTAAATGCTCTATTCCGTGTTCGCTGCTGTCGTCCGACACGCGTGTTGACTAGTTAAACGCCGTTCCTGCAAATTTCGCGCGTCTACTGGCGGTTGTTCGTTTGCTCGGATGTTGCCGTTGCTATATCCGTTTCTGGGCACGTGGCTTTACTTCCGTTGCCCGCGAAGGCATCCACAATTCAAGCTTTTTGCCTCCGTGTCCCAGAAAGTCCAAAATGAACCAGTATACTGACTCCTTGGTAACCGTTGCAGAGCCAGCTTACAGCCCACTACAAGCTCGTCAAGCTCCCCCAGACCCCCACTCCCGGTCGGTCGCCATTCTTCCTCAACGATACTTCCAACGAATTCTTCGCTTCTTCCGTTGAATGTGCCCACACCCTCGTTTTCGCCAATATCTCAATTCACTACATCGCCCACATCACCATCTGTACCTCCACCAAATGGCGCTGGCCGTTCCACGACCCCAACACCCTCCTCTGTAGCGCAGAGGTCATTGACCACTTCGCACCACCGTGACCGCCACCGAGGATCTGCCTCCGGCCAGGACCGCGAAAATGCAACGCCGACCGGCTCCCCGACCAAACCCGACAACTCCTCGCTGCATTCGCATCAACATTATCGAGACAGCGACCGCGACACCCCCACACCAACCGGGACTTCCACATCCGTATCCGCGACCAACTCTGCAACCAATTCCGTCTCGACCTCGGCTTCGTCGATTCCCTCGCCCATGAGCACCATGTCAACCTCTGCGTTCTTCATCCCCCTCCCGCCATCATCGGTCGCGAAGCTAAGAGAGAAGGAGCGGGAGCAGCAGCGCGAGCGTCCGCGGCCGACCATCACGATTTCGCCCGCACCCGTGCAGACCGCAGCCGAGCTTGCAGAGGAGGAAAAGATGTACGTCTCGCCGCGCGAAGCGCCCGTTCCTGCCGCGGTCTCGCCCCCCACGCACCAACGCACTTCGTCGGTTGTGCGCTCTAGCGGCGAAGCCAGCGTCACCAGTAGACAGCGCAGCAGTGCCGAGCGGGTGCGCCCCGCACCTCCGACAAGCTCGGCGCTCCCGCGCTCGAGTTCCCGCTCCCGCATCGCGTCGCCCTCGTCTTCGCAGGTCAAGAGCGACGGCGAGGTGAGCACCGGCTCGGGTACAAGCACATCCATGTTCTCGGGCCGTGGGCGCCGCCCGACATACCACTCGCATAGGCTGCACGCGCGCACGCCAAGCGCTTCGACGAGTGCTACGAGCGCGACAGGCAGCTCGCGCGATGAGCTCGAACGTGTGTTCGACTTCCGGTCGAGCGCATCGGAGAGCGAGCGCGAACTGGACCGCGGGCGGCGGAAGCTCGCGCTGAGCACGCCAGGCAAAGGTCGCCTGCCCATGCCTACTGGGACCCAGCAGCGGAGTCCCAGCACTACGCCGTCGCCATCACCGACACCATCGCCGACGCCAACCGCAACGCCACAGCGACACGTGCGGAAGCCGATGCCGACGCCGGCACAGCTGGTTTGTACTCCGTCTCTGGTTCCAGAAACGGCACTGACATTGCCTGTTTAGATCCGCGAGCGCGCCGTTGAGGCGTTTGAAGCCGAGTCGGCAAAGAAGGCGAAGCCCGGATCGGGAACTGCGCATGCCCGTTCTGAATCGAACAACTCGGCGGAGCTCGAAGCTGTGCTCGAGCTCGGCGCGCCGTTCGAAAAAATGGAGGACGAGGAGAAGGACGGCAAGAGGGTTGTTACACCTACGCGCGCGCGTTCGGGAAGCACAAGTACGAGTGCGTCAGCCTCGTCTGTGCGCTCGAGCTCGTCGAGGCTAAGGACGACCAGTGCGCGCCCTTCACAGTTGGTCAGTGACATGCACTTCGAAGAAGTTTGGATATTGACTATTTGCTGGCAGTCAAACGTACAATCGTCGTCCACGTTGGATCCATCCGGCACGCGGTCAGCCACGGCATCGCCGATCCCTGCACCCTCACTCCGCAGCCGCACAATCTCCGCCGCGAGTTCCATGAACTCGTCGCTCAAGGCGCGCCTGTCGCTCTCCCCACCCGCGTCACCCTCGCAATCTCCCAGTCCCGCTACGACAAGGATGCGCGCCTCACCGACGACCCCGTCTCCCTCGCGGAACAAGACCAGCCTGGCGAACCTGGCTGCAGCATCCCCGCCCCCGCAAAAGCCGTTGCCCGTCGTGCCCTCCGAGTCCATGCGCTCCGCACGCTCCGTCTCGACCAGCTCGGCGAGCGGATCGAGTCTATCCGTGCAGACGCTTGTCTCGATGCCGTCGTCCATCTCGACTGCACCGTCGTCTGCGTCTGCGTCCTCAAGCACGGTCGTCACGCCGTCTGGCAGTAAGCCCGAGAGCATGTCGGGCCTGCCGACGATCCCATCCCTTGCATCTCTGCCGGTACTACAGGACAAGACCCGGGCGCGCACGCACAGCACGCCTCTGAAGAGCATCGACGAGCGCGCCGGTAAGGACAAGGATGCGGATGCAAACAAGAGCGCGCCCGACCCGCTGCAGGCGGCGCTCGCGCGCAATACTGAGCTCGAGGCCGAGAAGGTGGCGCTGCTCGCGCGCATCGACGTCCTGGAGCGCGCCGCCCGGCGGCGCGACCGCGAGATCAGCGGGCTGCGGTATCTTGTCGTGAACGGGCACGTCGGGTCGGGCGAGGAGAGCTCGCCCGAGCAGGCGTCGACTCCTGGGGAGAAGAAGGACTCTCCGCAGACAAGAACGCATCGCGCATACACCGTCCCCGGGCCTAGTGTGAACACCTCTCCGCTCACAAGGAATGCGGAGGATGTGGGAAGCAGAGGCCTGGGCATCGTGGTGGGCGAGAACCCGGCGCTCGATGTCATCCCCGAGGCGGAGAACCAGGAGGCACGGCTGCGGCCAACGAACGGCGCGGGCGCGCCGGAGGCCAATCGCGGCTCGGCATCGTCGTCCGTCCTGACCGGGAGCTCGAGCTCGCAGAGCGGGCTCGGGACCGAGAAGGATGGCACGGACGAGCGGCGGCGCGATAAGGAGGAGCGGCGCGCGTCCAAGGCGCTGCGGCGCATCTCGGCCGCGGGCGGGCCTCCGCGCTCGAGCAGCGAGGCGGCAGGCGCGCAGTATGCGCAGAACCTGTCGCGGGACCGCGCGCCGTCGATCGCGCAGGTGATCGAGCGCGAGCGCGCGTCGTCGGAGCGCGAGGTCGGGATGGAGGAGATGCTGAAGCGGCTGCGGGCGTTCGCGGGCAAGGGCGAGCGGCGGTGAGCCCCCAGCCCCTGGCGCCGGGTGCGCGTCTGTGTTATGATGTTGTTTTTGTTGTTGCATTCGTTCGTCTTCGTCTTCCCTTTTCATTCTTTCGTTTGGCCTTCGTCAGGATTGTACGGGGATTTTCGGACTCGCTCGCTCTCGGCATGTCGTTGGACAGCGCAGTCGGTTCTCTTAGCACGCTTATCGTAAATGTACCATTATTCTTCGCATTCATCTGTACATTCCCTGCACACTACTTCACTCTTATTCGCGACTGCATATGTCTGCACATTCATTCGCGTTCTCTTCATATCAATTGCAGATGTTAGTCGGAACTCGATTTTCGTGATCGGTGTTGAGTCGATTAGGATGGTCTCTGATGGTCTCTGAAGACATCCTGAACTACTGAGTCGCATCAAATATGCTGCAAGACGAAGCGAGTAACAGTGGATGGCGCGTCGCACTCAAACTTGGATTTGATCGATATCCATGTTGTGGGCATCGGACAATTGAATGGCTTCGTATCCATGCGCCTACCGAGAAAGCTTCTGGGGAACAGCGCCTAGCATCACAAGCAGGCGATCTGACGTTAGAAGGCGAGTATCTCGTCGTAGACGATAGATGCTCGTCTTCCGGTGTCGAAGACATACGGTCACCGGCTTAAGCAGTTTCCGAATCGATCCAAATCTGCCCCGGGCCATGCACTGCGATGGCTATCCGCTGGCTTATGTACCCATCTGTGGCCCTGTACGCTTCCTCACGACTCCATTTCTAGACTGCGCCGTAAGAAATTAGTTGATTGCCTGGATGTCCGACTTCTTTGGTCATAACATAGGTGCGTTGCCTTCCCTCTTCCCTTTGCTGCGTCAACAACGCCAGCGGCGTCTGCGGATCAAGCTACTTGAGGTGCAGCCTCGCCAGGTGTGACGTGAGAACCCTGGGTGTTGGTGGAGACTGCAACCGTCCCCATGCTTCAAAAGCCGTAAGATCACTAATCAGGGCTATATTCTAGACAAAGAGCCAGAAAAATGCATGCCATACCGTCTGAAGTAGCGGTTCGGAGACGAAGAGACCCATTCGTTGGCAAGTTTTTCTGCTGATCCACGACGGCGCCCATGATCAGGGCTTTCTGCGTAGAAGACCAGGAATGCAGAACATACATTGAAGTCCATACAGCGCCGACATGCACCTCACATCTTACTCTTTATATCTGAGTTCTCTGTCCGGTTGCCGGTCGAAGTCGATGACAAAAGGAAGTACACGGTGGACTAAGACCCTACACACCATGCCCAAGTCCGCCACTGCAGCGGCATTCCCCCCGCCATCCCTGAAGAGGGCTTCAAACAAGTCTTTGCCCATCCGTCTTAGCATCTGTGGCGGACTGGCTGGCGTGGATCCGCTTCTAAGGTGCTTCCCGTACTTTCCTCAAGATGAGGGCCTCTCGCGCTAAATCATAGCGAAGTGCTCTAACATCGTCGGTCCAAATGTTGATCAATCTGGAACCAGGTTTGACAAAACGGGCGCATATCGAAAAATTTGATTAAATGACGCAGACACGACTGCAGCAAAATATCACTGACCAGACAGCACTGAAATCAACGATAACCAGGCTGGCCCCAGGATAGGGCTTCTGACATATTGGGCAAGCCGAGGCATACTTTACACAGACATCCATTTGCAAGGCTACTGCAATACGAGGGCAACTTAATAGTGCATGCAGATGAGGACGATATACGAGTTCGAAATGGAGCTCCGCGTCTCCTTATCCATCTAATCGCAAGCCCCAGGTAGCGGCTTTGCCGCGAAGCCGGCCCCTTCGTTATACTTAGACGAGTTGACTCGAGGCCAGGGACGTCGATGCTTTGCCACAAGGATCTATCGCGACTGAAGACAAATCACGGTTGTAAATCATACAGAAGTGATATCCAGACTATTGCACGACGCCACGGGCAACGTCGGCCACGGGTCAGTCATATTGTACACAAGTATGCTGGCTCTACCAAAAATGTTTCAAAGTGCATCATCTTGATCCGTACTACTCTTTGTTTCTCGCAGATTTATGTGCCGGTGGTGAACCGCCAAGGTTCACTCGCTGCTTTACAATTACGCCGGGCACCACGACGTTGGTTTCGTTGATGAGCGATATTGGGGGCGGGTTCGTCCCCACGATGCGGGCATGGTGTTTTCTTCTCGTGGTCTTCGTGCCTTCAGCTTTGGGAATGCTGTTGAGATTCGACAAGGTGGTAGGTGCTGGCCCTGTTTCTAGCTTATCTAAAAATTTCGAAAATGCTGCTCGAGGTCAGTGATCAAGCCTAGCACTAGAACACGGCACGTCGCACCTTTGGATTCATATGTTTTTTTCTCTACATGACCTGCCACTCCAGGGTTCAATACTTTCAACTTGTCTTTCTTCGTGACTGGAATCACGCCCCCAGTATCAGCATTTCCTCAAAAATGAACGTGAATGCAGAACATACACTTAAGTCCAAAGAGTGCAAATATGCCTCCAACGTCACTGATCCGATGTCTGAAATCGAACGGCCCCCGCTCTCCATTTTCAATAATGGCAACCACAGGGCGAACGGTAATCCTACGCATGAAGCCCAGAGCTGCGATTGCATCTCCGCCCCACATGAATGACTCTTCAAACGCATTCGAGCCCATCCGCCTCATCACTTCACTCGGGCTGGATGGTGCTGGTTTGCCGGTCAGAGGCTTTCCACACTTCTCCGCAATGAAGTCCTCTCGTTCCTGGTCAAATGTTTTCATCGTGAAATCGGAAGAAAATTGTTCTTCGATCCGGTACCACGTTTGGCACTGTGGGCTTGAAGATAAAAAGTACCTCGTTTAAATGGCGCAAACGGAATGGAGGAAGTAGTAATACTGACCAGACGCCCTTGAATCCAATCAAAACCTCAACGCCGGGATAAGCCTTCTGACAAATCGGGCAGGCCGTCGCGTACTTCGCGCAGATGTCCATCCTTAGCCATACTATAATGCGAGCGCGGTCGCCCTGTCGTCTTGGCCGCTCAAGCGATAGCTCGGTTTGACCGAGCAGAAAGAATTCACGGCCAGGCTTGTCTTTGAAGTAAAATATCTGGAAGTCTATAATGCGCTGTATACACATCAATACGACGAGATGGACCTCAGGCGTGATCGTGATCACACCTTCTCACTAGAGCAAAACTCCCAGGGGATGGTAGTTGTATGCCCACACATGTCCGTGAATAGGACCGATTCCTCGCCAGGACTTGGCGCACCCTCCCAGGTATATCCGAGGCCATTCGGTTTCGCTTTAAGGCACTGATGCATCTCGCGGATCATCTCTTGCTGCTCGTGGTTGGACTCCTCAGCGCGATATGACGCATGCCTGTCAATGTCATGAACGAGTTGATGGAAAGGACAATGAAGAAAGGACAGCGACCAACCCTTGCGCTAAAGTCAGCAATGTATTCATGATTTCGATCTGGTGCACAAGTCTCTGTCGTAGATCGATCAAATCATTCTTTGCGAACAAGCTCCAGCCTATCTTGCGCCAGGAATCGAGCATCATGTTGTTCGAGCCGCCCTTGCGCAGACTCTCTCGGTAGCCAATAATTCTGCCCGACAGCTTGCCGATAAGCATAGAACATGTGGCGAGCGCCACACTAAGAGCATTCTCAACGGACGGAGAGCGTCTGTCGGGTCCCTGGAGAGACAGCGTGCGGTGCACACAGTTGACAACGTTGCTGAATGAGTCTAGCTCCATGATAAGGTCTTGATATTCCATCGACGCGCCGGTGCTTTCGCTGAGCGCCTTGCGTACACTCGCGGCGAGCTGAAGGAGAGCGACGACATCACCAAATGCGCCGAATGTGAAAGCAACCACGGGCATAGTGAGGATGACTGAGGTCTAAGTGACAGAGGAGCGCACATCGTGTTCTGGGGGATATAGCAATACGCACCCGCATCGCCCCATAGTACGGACACATGGCATGTGCCAGGACTTCTTCTGATGAGCCGTCTTATCGTGCTTCTCCCATCTCTGAAGCGCTGAAGACTGGGCAGGAGTTGGGTCGAACAGCGTCGCCATTCTATGCGTTTTCTAGATATGGCTGGTACTCAATGCCGGTGTTTTTCCATTCGGCTTCAATTGCGAGAAGAGGCCTCACTTGCCATGGTACAAGATTCGGCAGGACCGCGATGCAGGGCAGGACGGGGTTCGATGTCTATTAGCAGGAGCTTGTCGCACGGACTATCGCTCGACGCTATTTCGTATGAAGGTCAGTCAGCGAATAGACAGAGTATAGACAGGCAGAATTCGTAAACAACCAACTGCTAGAAATGTCTGAAATTGCAAACGATGAGTTAGAGTGAGAATATTTACGAGGAAACGTACCATGTTCAGTTTACAACCCATTCCAAGCCCAATTCCCGACCTGGTCATGTCATGAAAAGACACGCTTACAAGAATAGATGAAATAGTACGTACGGGTCGCGCAGGGGCTTATTTAATGGAGTTTCGTCCCAAGTCCTCGGAGAATTGCTTGGGGCGGGAATGAAACTCAAGATTCATGATCTACTTCTCGATTTATGTTCAATCGGCCTTGAGAAATGGACACTAGTTAGTACTCTACTAGCAATAGTTTATCATGTACACTCAACGATGACCGTCGTAGTTGCCGAACCAAGGGGGTCTCGGGATGTTAGAATAAAACATATGGTACTTTTTTTCGGTAACGACTCCAAGGGTCTACCTAGGTAGGTATGTAATCAGGCACGTTACCATATATGGAAATAGAGATAAGATAAGATAATTTGATGTATTCATGGACAGGGCTTTATACTACTGTAGACTAGAGCCCGCGCAGCTTCATGTCGTTTCTCATGCCTTGCGTCGTTTTCCCTTCTGTGAATCTTTACAAATGTTAAAAACCCATGTCTTCGAGGCCCTGACATCAAGATTTACGCAGTGCAAGTGGTACTAGGATCATTGGTGAGTTTATTTCGTTGTCGGTGCTGGCTCGCAAATACAAGGAATCAACTCACCCACTGCGTTTCACAACTGCTTTTCTTGCACTTGACGACGTCCACGTCATCGGCTGACAGATGCTCACCGCAAAAGCATGACTTCACCTCGTGCGAATCTGTTGCTTTTCGTTTTCGCTGAGGGCGCGTACTTGAAGTAGTCGACAACACCATCTCGTCGACTTGTCCTGCGGTTTGGTCTGCGTTCGGCAGCGCAACGCTATCGCGAGCTTCATCGGCAGCTGCGGGTACTCCGAGAGTGGAGGATCCAGACATGTTCAGGTGCGCATCATCGAATGTCTTCTCCGTGTTACCTGTGCTGATTGCTTCCACCGTATCAGCTGCCTCGTCGTCTATGACACTCGTCAAAGCTCCATCAACTCCCATCCCTTGATCAAACAGGTACCCTTCTTCCTCTTCCTCTTCGCGTTGTGCATGTCCGGCCCATTCAGAGCTTTCTGAGTCGCTCCCGGTCTCGGTCTCGGTCTCGTTCAGGCCAGGCCATTCGTCATTGGCCGCGGCTTCGCTCAAGGTATCATTGTCGCTATGTATCTCCCGTCTATCACAATATAATGTGAGCTTATGATATCTGCATTAGTGAGACCTTACAAAGTAACATCACGTATGTGAGGAGAACGCGCGAACTGTGTGCCTCTGAGATGACGAGAGGTGCGACAGACTTCTTTCCACGCTTCTTCACCTGCTTGTTACATTCTTTCCAGATACATTTCATTTCTTGCTTCTCAAAGTTGTCTATGGTCCATAGATCTTTGTACGACTCGAGAGATACATTTAGATGGGCCCGCTGGAAGTGGGCTCTCAAATTGTACTTCCATATGGCGGGGTTAGATCACCTACGGTTGATTGCTGCTTTTCATAGTGATTTTTGGGACTTCACCACCGCAATATGAGGCTCACAGTGTCACTCAATATGGTAATTTTAACCCAACCCTAGGGTTTATTATGTATACTACACATTTTCGGTAAGCACCCCGGCCACTCAACTACCCCCCTACCCCCTGGTCACGGATTAACATCCCGAGACCCCCTTGTGCCGAACAAACATGATATGGACTCGACGGAGCAGACTGCAGTACACGTCAAGTAGCGCACCTTCCATAAATGGATATCAATAATTATATTCCTCATTCTCAGCGCAGACGTTCCTGTCTTTCGCCAAATTATTCCAGTGGACAGGAATCCTGTTCTCCATTGTATAGGAAGTCTGTCAAACAACAGAGTCTCGCCGCATGACCTTCTCTTTAAAGGCGTTTCTCTCCTGTTCGACGCACCGCTAGCTATTGCCAACACAGACCATCACCAACACCATGCATATGAGTCCTTGCGTCAAGATACGACGGTGCGCACGTCTTCCATCGGTGAACTGGCTGCGGGCATCCACATTCCAATCAGGTTTCACTAGTATCTACTTCCTGGTCTTCGGCACAAACTTGTCAAAAAGCTCAGACTCTTGTGTGCATGACAGGTTGATACAACCCTTGTTGACACCATTCCTCAGACCTCATCAGGTTGCGCATCTGTTCCCGAATCTTCTCGGACATCGCTCGCTCTACAGAACAGTTAGTTAGTTAACGTGACAAGGCGTTCGTTTTCGGCTCGCTCAAAACGCCGATATCATCGCGCATGACTTCTGTAATATGAACATCGCCCTTCGAATTCTGTTCACGTCCTCTTATCTCCGTAGGAACGACAACACTAGCGTGCTCGTTTACACGCCGCACCTTCAGGCTGGAGTTACAGAATTCGAGAAGTCACCAGCCTAGGTAAGTCGTGGTCTAGTAAACTTGATTCATGTCCAGCTGAAGATGAAGATCGTTGCAGTTGAGCGCTGAACGTTGAGGTGGAAGATCGAAAAGCAAATATCGCTCTACATATGGGTTGGGCCGTGGACCTGGATGATTATGAGCCCGCATCGGCGACATTGCACCCACGCGGTTTGACGGCACTCTGATGTCCTGCATCGCACGCGCCAATATCAATTCGCCGACGCGATGGGTGCCTCACTTGCAAGGTGCTCTGCTCTCAAGAACGCTGGATCTACACACATCAGCAGGCGGTACGACTCAGCGTAACGTATCTCGGGTCTAACGCATAGCCTTCATTTCCTGTAGAGATGCCGTCGCTACGTACGGTCTCGGGTTGGACATGACATGCGCTCTGCTAATTCTCTGGTCCTTTGGGTCACCTGGCAACTTATCAGTAACCGAGACGGCGGCATGGGACGTTGTCAGTGCCCTTTTATGAGTATTTTTCGGCATACTCGGATATCCTTGGGGACTAGTGAAGGCGCTGTGACTAGGATTGGACCTCACGAAGGTGCCGTACTTCATCGTTCCCATGCAGGTGGTGACCTTTGCGTCCCATTGAAGAGTGATCGCTGCCACGGGAAGTGAGATATCTGGATTGCTTCAGACGGCGCTTGCTGTCGTGAACGCGTGCATCGATATTCTCCAATCACGAAAATAGACACACACATCAATGCGTTTATATAACGCTTAACTAGGTCCAAGAATGGATATTTCGCATTTGCTAGGAAATTATTCGTGATGTATCACAGCGCTCTCTGGA
Organism: Hericium coralloides; assembly: GCA_003675405.1. NCBI lineage: Eukaryota > Fungi > Basidiomycota > Agaricomycetes > Russulales > Hericiaceae > Hericium > Hericium coralloides. The sequence goes on along the minus strand of QUOP01000169.1, from coordinate 12,031 downwards.
GCAGATGATGGGCTGTCGAAGTGGAATAGAACGACGGTTTGCTTTGGCGAGGACGCGATGTCGGAGAGCAAAGCGGAACACGGTAACGTGATCGCGAAGGCTATGCTGGATCAAATTAATCGTGATTAAAAGATTTTTTAATCGAGGCTAATGGTCCGTGCGCCCGGACTGCCTGAGCTCTGCTCTCCGTGAGCCGCTCTCTGCGAGCATGTCTCCGTGGCGTCCGCGCCACGTTGAGCCCCGTGTTCGGTGCGTAGTTTGTCTCCGTCGTTTTCCTCTTACGGCGCTTCCGCCTCAGTCAGCCTGAAGGTCGCGCTGACGGTCGAACAGGGGCCTTCGCCTCTTGCTCACGACCGTCGTGCGCCTTCAGGTACGTCGCTGACATCCTCGCTTCAAGGGCCTCTTGCTCACGGCCGTCGTGCGCTTTCAGTCTTTAGCTTTTCGAGCACATATTGAAATCTTTGATTTCCGTCGAGCATATCTACTCTCCACATGTCAGGCAATGCAGAACTCTCAGGGCACGACGTCCCTCGTTCAGGGGGGGAGACCGTGCAACGGTCGCTCGACCAGTCCGCTCGCTCCAATACACAAGAAACACCACGAACACCGCCCGCGACCGATACGCCACCTTCATTCAACGCCGAAGTTGTCGAAGGTTGTTCGGACATCGTCTCCCAGTTCCGAACAGGGGCTATCACTCATATCGAAGCCGTTTCCGAGATCCTTCGGAAACTCGGAAGCGTCCCCGATGTCCCCAAGGAGACGTATCTCCAAGCCGGGCAAGTGTTCGTCAACATGCTCGATAGCTTTACCCGGGCGCAGCGAGGCGCCGAGCAACGAGGGCGCTCAGGGGCTACTGGCGACATCGCTGCAGAAGCATCCTCCGCTGCCCAAGCAGAAGAGGCTCAGCCGTCGCCGAAGGACAGCGATAGTCGCTCGGTTGGCGGGACAAAGCGCCGCCGCGCACCGTCCATTGACAGCGACGACGACGAGAGAAATGGATCTTTCAATGACAAGAAGCGGCCGCTCGACCTCTCCGAAACCCCCTGGTTCGAGTTCGATAATTCCGCACCGCTCTCCGAGCCGCTCGAGAAGACGAGACGCCTCATCGTCCTCTTCGCCGAAGATCCCAAACGCTGGAAGACACTTGTCACCAACCGCGGGGACTGCCCACAGTTCCCTGACTCTGAATGGTCAAATGTCCTGGCGGGACGTGCCATTAACCTCGACGCGGTCCATACATCGACGTTCAGCGTCGCCCTCGAGAACAAGCACAAGGAACGACTTGGCAAACTTTCCATCTCGTTCGATGACGTCGTTGCTGCCAAGAGTGTCATATCGCACGGAGAATGGCTCGCTGCCTGGGAGCGGGCATCGCGAGCCATTGCTTTCGTCTTCCCACACCGACGCAATGAGCTCGATGCCTATCGCGAGCACATCTCGCAACTGTTCGTTGTCGTTGGATCGGCGCATCAAGAAAAGGTCATTAAATATGATCGAGGTGTCCGAACGCGTGTCGCGGCGCGACGGGACCTTCTCCTTACCGACATCCTCCAATTCCTCGATCTGCAGACGCAGTGGATTTTCTCCGTCGGGGCTGGAAGTGGTGATGGATCGGCGGCGGCGAGCGGATCTCGCTCTTCTGGCCGCCCACGAAAACGCGACCCATGTCGACGGTGGAACGACGGAAGGTGCCCATCTTCTACCAAGGACTGTTTCTGGGCACACATCTGCGCCAAGTGCCGATCGCCCGCACACTCCGCCAGCGCGTGTGGCGCCGGACGTACCTGATTTCGAAACAGAATCTCCGCGGCATCGCCGGATCATGATTTGGTCCCTCGATGAACCCCTTACCTATACACCTGCCGCGGATTGGTCACTTTCAGCTCCCCCTCTCCCTTCGGTTCCCGAAAATGAACTCAACGACCCTGTTGCTCGCCAAACAATATCAGACCACAGTGAACTCTTTGCTATTCCATGCCATATCCACCGAGAACGATTTGAAAACTACCTCACCATTCATCCTAACGTTGCGTTTGTTGATTCGGTATGCAGTGGTCTGCGCGAGGGCTATTGGCCTTCGGCTATCACGGGCAGACCTGGTTACCCAACGACGTGGGACAATTCTCATCGCGATCTTGTGTCCGATGCCCATCGCAAGTTCGTGGATGAGCAATGCCAAAAAGAAATCAATGCTGGGCGCTTCTCCGCCCCGTGGGAAGCCGACGAACTGTATCCTGGCATGTACAGCATGCCCATAGGCGTCGTGCCGAAGCCTAATTCGGACAAGTTTCGGCTCATCACAGATCATAGTGCTGGGAAATTTTCCCTCAACTCTATGATCCCCAAGCCTGCATTTGACGAGAAGGTGCAACTCGACAATGTGCAAGACCTGGGTCGCGTACTGCTTCGTGTCCGGCGTGACCACCCTGGCCGCAAACTAGTTCTCTTCAAATCGGACGTCTCGGAAGCGTACCGACAGATGCCGATGAGCCCCTTCTGGCAACGGTATCAGGTTGTCTCTATAGGTATTCGACGCATGGTCGACCGGTGCAACGTCTTTGGTGGATGTCGCTCCGGGAATATCTGGTGTGCCTTTATGAGCCTTGTCCTCTGGATTGGGGTTTATATTTGGTGCCTCAGCGATCTGCTCGCATACTCTGATGACACTTTTTCGTGGGAGTTCGCGGAAAATGTGTCGTGGTACGCGCCATATTCACGTTGGCTGCCTACCAAGCAGGCTCGTTTGCTCAAGCTGTGGGACGAGCTCGGTATCCCACATCAGTCGGCGAAGCAGATCTGGGGTTCACCCTTAGAGATCATCGGCTTCCTGGTCGATGCCAATCTGATGCACATCACTCTCTCGGCGGAGCGTCGCACCGCATTAGTCACTGCTATCCGCGACTTCGCAACACCGTCACCCGCGCACCATCGTCGCTCTCTACGGCAGTTCCAGACTCTTGCCGGTTGGATCCAGTGGTCCCTGAATGTCTTTCCACTACTTCGACCGGGTCTGTCCCGTCTGTATGCAAAGACACGTGGCAAGACGCGCGCGCACGCCCGTATCGAAGTTTCCGTGTCGCTTCGCAACGAACTCAACTGGCTCGCGGATCACATCGAGCGCGCCGATGGCGTGTTCATGCTCGACTCGCTTACCTGGCGCGCCTCCGGTGCCGACCTCATCCTTTACACCGACGCCTCCTACTCTGGTTTGGCGTTCTGGTCGCCTGCCCGGTCCCTTGGCTTCCATTCACCTCTCCCCGAGGTATCTAGGACAATTTTCTTTTGGGAGGCGCTAGCCGTCGTTTCGGCCGTCGACTGGGCCTCTCGCCTACGTGTCAATCAACCCCGTCGCCTGCTCATCTACTGCGACAACAGCAATACTGTCGACCTATTCAATACTCTGCACGCGCAACCGCAGTACAACGCTTTGCTTATCTATGCTGTCGATCGCCTCCTCGCATCGGGTATCGACCTCCGTGTCGTACACCTCGCTGGCGTTGACAACGGCGTCGCTGACGCGCTTTCCCGTTTTCACATGGAGCGCGCCCTCGCCCTTCACCGAGGGCTATGCATTTCCACATTTACACCCCCTCGGGATGCGATGGGGGAGTCCGCATTATGAGTCTTCCTGACCGCTCGACCAGACAGCCCGTGCGTGAGCGCTGGTCACACGAGCGGCTCGTGCACGAGCGCGCTATCGCTCTCGGGCACTCCCTTCGCACCTCAACTGCACTATCTTACTCTTCGGCCTTACAATCCTACCTCAGTTTCTGTCGCACGCACGAACTTCCAGTTGAGCCGACGGAAGACACGCTATCCTTTTATGTCGTCTACACGGCTTCCCACATTCGACCTTCATCTGTCGCCAACTACCTCTCAGGCATTTGCAACCAGCTTGAGCCTTTTTTCCCCGATGTCCGCACTGCCCGTCGTTCTCAACTTGTCACTCGTACGTTACGAGGTTGTCACAAAATTCACGCCGCACCACCTTCCCGCAAACGCCCCCTTCTCCGCTCGCAACTTGGTGACGTGCTCACCATCTATGCGACTAGTAGCAACCTCGACGACTTATGCTTTGCCGCAGTGCTAGCAACCGCTTTCCACGGTCTCCTACGGCTTGGCGAACTCGTCTGGCCCGACACCGTCGCATTGCAAGACTGGCAACGCGTGTCGCCTCGCGCATCACTGCACCTCCTACCCAACGGCTTCACCTTTTCACTGCCAACCTCAAAAACTGACCGTGCCTGGCACGGACACGAAATCACGATTGCGGGTTCCGAGTCTGCGTCCGACCCAGTGCGGCCTTTCAGGCGCTACCTGGCTGTCCGCGACCGACTCTTCCCCCTTCTCCCGAACCTCTGGACACGCGCGTCGGGCGACGTGCCGACGCGCAGCTGGTTCATGCGCCGCCTTCGCGCGCACTTCCCGGCCGACATAGGCGGTCACTCCCTCCGCGCAGGAGGCGCTACCGCTTTGGCCGAGGACGGCATCCCCCTCGATTACATACAACTCCTTGGTCGTTGGTCGTCTGACACATTTCAAATTTACATTCGAAAAAATCCTGTTATCCTTACTGCTTTACTTTTCCAGACTGCACCCCCACATATATGAAAATTCGTATGTCTCTTACTTTCTACTTGTACTCGGTTTATCCTGCCTCTACACCCATCTTGTTTCCTTTCCTTTCTTACTTCCCCTCCTATCGCACCACTTCTCTTCCTCACATAGCCATAGGGATCGTCTTTCGCAGCGGTACGATAATACAGCCGTTTCTTCGGGCCGCCCGTTCCGCGCGTGTGCGGGGGTGGCCGCGATTCCCTATGCTCCTTGCCTGCTTCCTCGTTTGAGCTCCGTCCGTGCCTGCGTGCAAAGGACAATTAGTCGTGATTAAAAGATTTTTTAATCGAGGCTAATGGTCCGTGCGCCCGGACTGCCTGAGCTCTGCTCTCCGTGAGCCGCTCTCTGCGAGCATGTCTCCGTGGCGTCCGCGCCACGTTGAGCCCCGTGTTCGGTGCGTAGTTTGTCTCCGTCGTTTTCCTCTTACGGCGCTTCCGCCTCAGTCAGCCTGAAGGTCGCGCTGACGGTCGAACAGGGGCCTTCGCCTCTTGCTCACGACCGTCGTGCGCCTTCAGGTACGTCGCTGACATCCTCGCTTCAAGGGCCTCTTGCTCACGGCCGTCGTGCGCTTTCAGTCTTTAGCTTTTCGAGCACCCACCCTCCCTACCCTTTTTCCTCTTCCAAGTTTTCCTCGTACTAGTCACTATGTACCTTCTTTGTATTATCGTAAGGGATCGTCTTTCGCAGCGGTACGATAATACAGCCGTTTCTTCGGGCCGCCCGTTCCGCGCGTGTGCGGGGGTGGCCGCGATTCCCTATGCTCCTTGCCTGCTTCCTCGTTTGAGCTCCGTCCGTGCCTGCGTGCAAAGGACAATTAGTTAATTAAATTGGTGCAAACCTGCTTAGCGACGACGATCAACTGCTTGGTGGCCGTTCGCAGAAATCCTGTACATTGCAATCTCATTCGCACAGCTCTTCAGTGTCACGCATGGCTACTGAGATCACATCGTGGATTCGTGGTGCGTTCCTCGACTGGTGTTCCTATTCCATACGATTTTCCTCCAGATAATATGAAGGACGAGTACTCTGTCGGATACGTGGGTACCCCTGATTTGGGTGTACTGATAGATTGAAGAGGCTTTCACTTCTGATAGTATACTCAATTGATCCCTGCGGACAGCAGGGACTGGGTATTGAAATGATGTCGATGGCTTGATCTCCGTCACGGCCCTGTCATGATTCTGATGATGGCGCTGTGGTCTCAGTTTACATTCTCCTGCTTACCCCTTGGGCTCTCTTCAAACGCCCCGATCGCGTGCTAGCCACTCTCTACCCGCAGTCTGCGTCGGCAGACGCTCTGCGTTACCAACCCCCTTTCTTCTGACTTATTGCACTGGCTTCTCTCCTTTCTTGCTGTTTCTCCCCTCCGGCCTCTGGCTCTGACCCCATGCTCTCGGCGTTCCGTTCAAAGCGTAAGTCCAAGAAGACTCCTGCTCCACGACGGATTCAACCTATTCTACCTCAATTTACCATATCGTCGCCGCACGTTGTCGAGATCAGAGACCAAACCCTCAGTCCACTTACTTTACCTACGGCGCCATGGGTCGATGCGCCGCAGAAGACGCCTCAGGTCAATATCCAAATCTCCAACGAGCCTTGGTTTCCGAACGATATTCTTGGGGTCAACAATATTGAGCAGGGTCAACTACGCACGCAGAGAGAGAAGGTCGGAGGGGATGGTGGGGTGAGCAGTGGCTCGACCAGCACTGTTGATGAGATTCGCTTCACGGCGACCAATTCGCGAGAGGTATGTGTTCCGTGGTGTCATTCTCGTCGTGTCTCTGACCGGCTTCTAGCACCTGCCGCATCCTCAAGTGGAGAGCAGGAGCAGCCCAGATCTTGTGGCCGTCGAGGATTACAATTCTGTGCGTTGCTTTGATGTCGGTATCTGACCCTCGCTAACCACATCACCAGACCCCACCAACGCGCAAGGGCGCGCCGGCGCCCATCAAAATCCCGAATCCCTACGCCAAAGTAGTCATACAACGCTCGTCCGATCCACCGGATATGGGTCTCATCCTCAGGCTCCCGCCACCCAGCAGTCGCGCGGTCTCATGACGGAGATGATGCGTCAGTTTATCAGGCATTACATTGCGGGTGCGCTCATTGCGGATGCATTCTCTCTCACAAACGAGAACAACCGCCAGTCAGTACCAGCGGCGTATTACTCGGCAGGATCTGCCACGCTTCCTTACGGCGAAAACCCATTGCTGAATCGCCACAATCTCTCGGAAGCGCAGCAGCGGGTAGCGCATTATTACACCGATCACAGGACCGTCGTCCCCAATCCCACCAGTTCCCCCTCCACCTGGACGCCCAATCTCAATGTTACTTATGCGCCACAGATGACGCTGCTTCTGTTATTCGGATGGTACGTCTCCTCAAGCCTATTGCCAAGGGCCAGCACAAGGAGTCCAATGCGCCGTTCCGTGAACCGTAGCCAGGCTAGATCGCCATCTCCCAAGTACATCCGCGCCCCCTCGTCCAAGCAGCTGCAGCAACCTCAGCGACCCATCTCGCCCATCACAGAGGCATCCGACACCACCAGCATCTCTTCCCGGCGGAGCGCCCCGAACAATTCAAGGAATCATCAATGGGTATCCATGGTCATCACCGTTGTTCGAAGGGGTGAATGTTGAGGTGTCAGGAGATCAAACTTGACACCAAGGTCTCAGGGTCGTCACGGGCTATCAGAACGCTCTGGTGAAGAACATCGAAACAAGTGCTGGACCAGTCGCGGGTAGTTCTTTATCCCAGAGACTCGTCGTCGAGCGGATCAGGGCTGCCACCTGCGAACGCCCCAGTAGGGAGACCGTCGACTGAGAAACCTCAAGCCCTGCCTCAGCCGCCGCTCAGCCGCCTCAAAACCCGCCTCAACCGCCTCAACGCCTACGCGACAGAGCAGTCTGTAGTGATCCTTCATTAGAACGACGAATTCCTACTCATAAATATTTCGCAGCCATATCATCTGGACGCAATACCATCTCGGTCGCGGTTCAAGTTCTCATTACGTCCACCCGCAATTCCGCCCCTCTTTGGCATCTGTGAATAGTTCCGTTTCTGCACCGCTACACTCCTTCCTATGCGTTCTTCGCTTCTCGTCGGACACCGTTGCAGAAGCGGACGATCTGCAGCATTACCTACAGCGCGCCTTGCGAGCGCAAACGAGTCCCGCCTCTCGCTGTTACCTGAAATTTCCGGAGAGTCTGCGGGTCTCTCCTCCGCCCCCCTCACTGGACGCACTGACGTTCCCGGACAGTGCGACATTTGATCTCCTCGACCACATCGTACTCAAGCCAGGTCCGGTCGCGCACCGCTCGGCCAAATGCGCTGAACCCATACAAAGTAGTGCCCAACTCGTCAGGAGTTAAACTCGTACGATACCTCAGAGCCACAGGACAGAGTCGCCTTGACCGGCAGGTGCAGAGCAGACGTTCCCGGAGACGCCGGTGCATTCAGTCCATGTTTTCTGCTGCGCCTGGAGGCTCGCCCGGCCTATTCGCCTGCTCTGCCTTCGGGCACGTCGACTCTGGCGCGCACGCTTACGAATGAAGGCTGGGCCCGATCAAATCAAGACACGGTCGCGTTCCATCGAAGTTCCTGGTTCGAGTGAGTTCGCACAAAATTGGCTCTGACCCGTGCGCGGTCTGGCAAGAGGGCAGAAGTCCTTGTTGTGCGAGCGGCAGGCAGTGCAGCAAGCACGAGAGCATCGTCGTCTTCAACGCAGACTAGCGGTCGTTACCGGTTCCGTGGTGGTCAAAAGAATGGCGCGTCGGCGTCTTCGTCTCAAGCGGTCAAGTGCACAAGCCCCGACCCCGTGCCGAAGTCTCCGAGGATGACGCTGTCTTCTGTCGCGTCAGGTCTGGCACGAAGCACTCCGGCTCTTCCGAGCCGCGTCTGGAAGATGACACCCTCAAGACGACGCCAAAGACCGGAAACCCCCCTGCCGACCTCCGCTCGCGCTCCATCGCCCACCGCAGCCATGCTCCGCCTTACCATCGCCTGATCTCCCGTCCAGGACACTGAGGACACCGCCTCCCCAGTCGGCCGCTCACTAACCCCTCCGTACCTTGATGAATCGTTCGGGATCTCGACGACGGGCAACAAACCGCCGCCATTCGCATTATACCCAGTTCCAAGCTCGTCGCCGTCCATCTTCAGGTCCACTACAACACTTCCCCGTATTTACCCCGCCGGGCAGCCCGCAGGGCACCGGGCGGCCACCGCTGCCATGGCCCACGCGCCGCAATGCGACTCTTCCCATTACGAGGGACGGAAACCGGGATCCAGATCAGTCGCAAACGCATCGGAGAAAGCTCCGCGGCGGGCCAAGCCGTGGCTTCGTGTCCGCATCGGTGCCCGGTTCCAGCCCACCACCAGTCAAGTTCAAGGGGCTCACGATGGAGGCGCCAAGTGACGTTCACTGCGGACCCAAGCTCAGTCGATCGTGTCTCGCGCATCAGGGCAGTCCGCCGAGCCGGCCGCGATGACCCTGCTGCCAGTGAAGACGCCGACCAGGAGCTTCCACAGAGCAGACGGCTCGAAAGGCTGCAGGCGGAGCTGAAGCACCAGTACAAGAGCTGCAGGTGCGCAAGCGCAACACACGTGTGGCCCGCCGCGACTGCCACAGTTTGGCGCGGTGACCGGTGGTTCTGCTGCCCCGCGCGCCGCGCTATGTTTGGACGATCTCTCAGATATCCACAGCCAGCCTCGACCAGCAGTTTGCCGAGGACTTGTATAACACGCGCGACCAGATCGCCCACAGTTGGACCGCCTTGCTCTAGTGCACTCTCGTACAGCCCGTTGGCCCGATGGCGCACGGAAGCCTCAACACCCAGCTTGCCTCAAAACCGACTACGAGCGCAGATTCTACAGGATCGGTCATTCGCTGAAGCAGAAGACCATGAAGCCTGGCGCTCAATTGCACAGGAGCTCGCGCAGGATCATGGATGCCGTTCTCAACCAATAGCCCGCGTGATTCGGACGCCGCGGTCAGCGAAGTCCGCAAGCCGCAGGTGCTAGCCGCGTCGTAGCGTCGCGGAAAATCGAGCAGTCCGCTGTCTCCAAAGCCGGGCTGCGGTCGACACAACTCGAGGAGCCAGCGTGCTTCATCGCCAGCCAGAAACTCAGCCTTTCTTCTTCCCGGTAGGTCGTCGTTCTTCGCCTCGCGACTGCCGTCCTGTGCCTCCCATTTCCTCGCCCGTTAGGAAATCGCTGGACGAACGGATCTCGCAACCCGCTACTCAGGTCCCCAGTTATGTTCGGTCCCATGATCCACCAATGTAACTAACGTTACACGCTCTTGACTAGACATTTACAATTCTGCCGGTCTTTCATCGACGGTCGGGACCACCGCCGAAAGCTCAATGGCACAAACACCCAGCCGGGACATCTGCAATATGTTAGGAATCTCGACGCTTGAATCCGAGGCGCACGCGTGCACGCCGGTCGTCTATGTCCAGTCGCCTTCGTCTTCCTCGCTATTTGTCCCCAGGCCCGGTCAGGGGTATCCGGCGGCGCGCCTGTGCGATATCGCTTGGGCGGCCACCGCTCGCGTCAAAGGAATCTCCAGATGCTGAACAGACTTCCCAGATCTTTTGCTGATGCACGGAAGTCCCCTTCCATTGCGTCCCTGTCAAAGAAAATGACCACCTCCCTACAGCGAGAGATGCTGCCCTGCGGCTCTAGCCTTGCGTAGAGGAGTGATCTATCGGATATACATATCCTCAATAATTACTGGCGTTGATGTCCCGCCCATGTCACGTTCTTTTTTCGTCTCTTTCCGTTATCATCTCTACCCCATTAACCCCGACTGTCGGCTTGAACAGTTTGAAGTAGACAGTACGTCCGTCAATTTCACGAGATTCTGAATCTGCCGCGTGGCTTGTTCACGCTTCAAGGCTCACATACCCTCGAGATTACGAGCACTCATCAAGAGCAGAAACGCCACGCCGACGCAGTGTCATACAGACATCACGACGAGGCAAATAGAGGCAGCAATGCATGGTGTTCTTCTCCTACAGAGTTCACCTGCAATGGATGGAGATATGAGCTATTGAGAAACGTTAGACCGCGACCGTGATATGGTATGCCTCTGCTATGGTCGCCACCCTGCGTCGTCACTTATATATGGACGTCGTGTCCCAATATCCTGGCCCCTCCGCCTGCGTGAAGCAGGGATTGCTCGATCGGGGTGAGGAAACCTGCCGAGGCCTCCGTGATCCTACAGTCGTAGCTACGCCAGCTGTATGTCGCTCTTCGCTCAACTTAGTCCTTGTGTCAGTTCGTCCTCTGGTACCGGCAGGCGCTCAGTAGACCAAGCGTTGCGAGATGCCTGGGGGGGGGCCCCCTCCCCACCGCCCTCCGGCGTATCATTACATTTGTCCTGGCGTCCTCTTCCTTGCTCAGGCGGGGTGATTATTGGAAATCGAAAGTGATTGGCGACCGAATCGGCAAGACCGGCGCATCATAGGGATGGTTCGTCATTCTTGCTCCGGAGCCCTTTGGGAGCTGCCTCTTCTCGGTTTCTGTGTGGAACATCGTCGCCCTCCGGTATGCTGGCATTTTCCGTCGCAGTCCGGGGGGCGGTATAGCAGTCGAGGCTTGGGGCCCGCGAAGCGGAAGAGTGCCTCTCCGCGTTCCCCCTCGTTCCCTGCCACCGTCGTTTCGCCCTTGCTCGTCATCGGTGGTCACGACGCTTCCTTGGATATTGCCTGCCTCTCGCGCGACCCTTGCGCGAATGCCGGCGCCTACGCATGCAATGTGAGAATTCTATACCAAGCGTGCGATGAGAGGACCTTTATGGTTCTTAACCTTTCTTCTAACATCGCAGTGTTTAGCCGTTTTTCATGATGAACGTTTGTGGTCCCAAGCTCGCGGAGGTCGCCGGACCGCTTCCACTTTGGCCTGCCAAGCAGTTGAATCCATATTGTGCTTTTCTGTGGCAAGAGTAGTCATCATGATTGCGACTATATACTATTTAGCGCTCGACTCGAACCATTCAGCCAGAACATCCCTGTTCTGTCAACGGGCGCGACTAGCGTCGGAGAAGTTGTGAAGAATAGAATGGCCTTGTTCGTGCCCTATCGTGTTCTCTCGTCTCTTCTCGCCATGATGTCGAAGGCGCGTCCCCGGCAGACAACTCGCTCAACGGCCCAGCTTGTGGATGCGACAACGTGTCTGCACGAGCGACGGAACAACGGCCAGTGTGATCTCGGAAGATCATCAGACATGACACAAAACAGCTTGGCGAGCGCGACGACGGCGCTTCCCACTGGGGACAACCGCCGTCAAAAACAAAAGTAAAGGACTGCAACGTGATTTCCAAATATGCTAATATCGCCTAGGACTAAATGGCAGAGAGATGAAACGAACCCTGAAGGCCTACTGCGTCAGACGAGGGCTTGAGCCT
>QUOP01000168.1:0-16677 GCA_003675405.1 Hericium coralloides | reverse complement strand
CACTACTTCTAAACGCGTTACCCATTTGCATCAATAACCTTTGGAAACAATCGGGGCCACGTGCTCTTTGCCCAGCTGCCCGCCGACGATAGCCCTTCCTTACCTTTGGCGCATCCCCACCGCCAACAGTTTTTTTTTGCAGTGCAACGAATATCACCAGTATCTTCATATCACCCGCCCGTGCCCAACTCCCCATCCCTCCTGTCTTTTCCAGCGGCACAGTCGGGGGCCACGAAGTAATTTATTTTATTCACCATCCACCCTGCCCCCGCTAAACTTTTCCACGCCGCGCCTCCAGGGGCCTTGGCGTTCCCGCCATTTTTAACCACGGGCTCGCCAAATACCGCTTTGTCGCACCTCACCAAGCGCTACCTTCGTCCGTCTAGAATAGCTTGCTTCCCAACTGCAATGGTAGGTGCGAACGATGTCGCAAAATTGGCCATCGCGCGTTTCATACTGGAACACCGCTCATTCGCACGCTTTTACAATGTCGTTGGTCTACATCAGTGCGCCAAATTCGGACGAAAGTAAGATACCATGTAATGTTATTATTTCCATATTTTGCCACAAGTGCTAGATGTTACAATGGTTCCCAGTTTCGCAACACCAACATTGGCATCTGCCTTGCACGTCGAGCCGTCTGGCGTCAACAGCCTCCAGCGCACGCAGAAGGAGATATGACGTGGCCGCTGGTGGCTACGATCCCAACAGCCTCCAGCGCACGTCAACGAGGCGGAGTTCCACCCTGCAGCGGGCGTTCCACTCCGTCGCGTTAGCCCCCAGCACCCAAAACACACATGGCATCGCGCTGCACGTTGCCGTCGGCGTCAACAGCCTCCAGCGCACGCAGAAGAACTTGGTTTGTGACGTGCCGTTCGTACGCGAATGGGGCCTTCCGGCACACGTCAACCCGAGGCGGGTTCCAACCCTCAGCGAGCGGCGTGGCACTCCGTCCTCGTGACCACCCCGTGCAACCCACGAGCCACGCCCTGCGCATGGCCTGAACCCGCGGAGGCCATGCACATGGCATGACGCCCACAAAAATGATGTGGCAGGGTCGAAAGTAAGGAGGCGTGGACATCCCTTCACTGGCCGGTTTTGGCTCGCCGTTTGCGTTTTGTTGTCGGGACCTGGCAACCGACGTCCGCATTCACGAGTTTATGTCTGAGTATGTTGAACTTTAACTAGATATGGCAATTTGTCAAATTTGCGATCAGTAGCCTGTGAAATATATTCCGATGATTCGGAGTCGGTCGCAGTCCTTGTGCGTTATGTTTGCTCACGCGCTGGGACACGCTGTTAGTCAGAAGCCCTAACCCGGCCTAACCGTGCTGAGCTCACCCGAGTCATGACCCGTGGCGACCGTCTCCGTGGCGTCGTCCGGCGGCGCAGTCGGCGCCGGGCGATACCTCCCCTGCCACCGGATTTTTGGCAGGGACGTGGAACCCGAGTGCGTTGAGTAACAGTTGTTTGGTCGAAAAAACTGGATTTTTCGGGCGAGTGTAGTATGCTTGTCCCTGTTGCAGCCGGTTGGAGGGCGCCTCGAAACCGTCCGAGTGGCCATTTTTGTCCGAAACCCGACCCGTATGTTACCTAAGTTCCGCCCATCATACGGCTCGGAAGAACCAGGCCGCTCCAGACCACGGCTGGGTGTGTAGGCGTACAATTGCCCCCGAGCGTTCAATCTTGGGTGCCCAGCTGAAAAAAACAGCACCTTATGGCCTCCATGGACACGCTCTTATTTGGCTGGGCCGGCACCTTCCGCTGGCAGGGAGCGTGTCCCATTGAAAAACCCGATTCTCTGGTGCCCCCTCTGGGACACGGCATCCGCACGGGCAGTCCGATGCCGGCGAGAACCCCGCAGGCGCCAAAATCAAATAAAAATTCATTTCCCGCCCCGCCGCTTCGGGCGCGCGTGTGTCCCGTCGGTCGTCTCTGCCGTCCCGCGCCTCAACCGCCGCGCCGCGGCTGCCGTCCGCCGTCCCACTACTACTGATAATCGGACAGCTACATCGCGGCTCGCGGCAATCGTTCAATTCTCCGACGCGCTCCCCGATCCGCCTCCGCGTCCATCCAGTGCTCTTGTCAGATCGCCGGCGTACCGTACAGCTGTTTGTCCCGGCGGGACACGTTGTTAGCAAGCGGCCCCCGCCCCAACGCATCGTGTCCCATGAATACTAAGCGAATGCTAAACCAAATCCAGACCTTCGACCACGCCTGCACTAGGAGCATTGTAGTCTTTTCGCGCCTACAGGCAAGCCTTGAAGACGAAGATGATGAGTCGATCGAGCTATTGATGGATTGTTAGGCCTGGCTGATTCTAATCATGACACAGGCGTTTCAACATAAACAGCCAAGGCCCAAAGAGTTCATGCCCCCAGGTGCCTGTCCGCTGGGCTCGTGGATGCTGGCCAAAGACTGGCGAAATTCCGCAACGAAAGGACAAATTCCGCACGAATGGAGCTGCGGCGTGTGCGCTGCTGCGGTAGTTTTTTTTATATATCACGCAGCAGTCAAGGGGGAACAGGCGACATTGCATGGCTCATGACGAATGACTACCTACTACTAATTCCAAGATCGAGTGCGGCTGACAGGGATACCGATACAATTGATATAAATATGCGGGTCCGACACGCGGCCGTTGCTTGACCGCCCCGCTCCAACTTTTCTTGCATCCGCGGCTGTTCAAAAAACTGGCATCCACAGGGCATAGTTCTGGTGCGAGCTCTCCCCGGCCCCGCGAGCGGCACTAGCGCGGGACGGGTCGGGGCAGGCGGCTTGCGCGGCATTATCGCCGGCTCTGGACGCACAAGTGTCGCGCCACCTAAGTTGGCCCCGCCGACGTGGCCTTCTACCATCACCCCTCTTTTCTGCTCAACCGCCTGACTGGGCCCATGGTCGGGCGTTGCTTCAGGGCACGGTGCTGCTAGTCACTGACTCAAAGGAAGATGCTCTTATCGAAGTGGCTCGCTAATGTGACCCACGAAAGGCGGGCGCAGCAAGACAGGACCGGGCACCCGGAACAGGCATTAGCGCTCTGCAGTCAGGCGCAGGGATCGCGTGGTGGCCTTGTCTGCCCTTGCGCGCAGATCAACCGCACCTGCAAGTGTCGAACGCTCCGCAAGACGGCGCCAGTTGAATGTGGATGGGCATCCCAACTGGGCCGCGGGTGAATACGTGTGCTCGGCTAGGGACAGAACATGGGCGGTTGCCCGTCGACCAGTCGGTCTCCCCACGTAGCAAAACGTACCGCGCACCCCGAAAAGGGCACCCTCAATTTGTGATCCGAACGCCACAGCTGGCCAGAACTCCCGGAAAAATGAATCATGCCGCGCGCCAGTTGACAAGGGACGTCTCTCGACAGTAAAAGTGCGTCACGGATGTCCCTGGAGCCGCTTTTTAACAACCTTGTCGTGGAATCGCACAACAGACCCGGACCCAAAAGTGCATACGACCGTGTCGAAGACGTTTCTGCAGAAAAAAGAAAGGGTCCACAAGCACACCGTTGACTAGAGCAAACGGGAGGAAAACAGACTGTTCGACCCGAAGTCCGAATCTCCGTGGGCCCCCAACCAAAAATTGCAGGGGGCTGCCCAAGAGGAAATGCCCTCGTTGCCAGACCCGCTCTTCGCTGGCGAAGAACGATCAGCAGCTTGTGGTGATAAGGCCCCCCCCTTGCAAAGGAAATGGTACCGAATCCTCGCCTGTACTAGGTTGAAACATGATCGGTCTTCCATTGAAAGCTACTAGTTGCACAATGAAACTGACGAAGAGAACTGCGAGGACAGGGCCCCGTTGAGCGTCAGAACGCAGAAGGACACTGCTACAGCCCCTGAGTCCTGCCTCCAACATTACTCACGCTCCCGACACACGGGCCAGCCTTCGATCTCATTACAATAGCTGAGGACCCTGCCCGGAACTGCGACCAGACACTTTTCGCGACCGGAGAAGTCACGCAACCACGCCGCGGCGAGGGGCGGACTGCTTTTCGTACCCAATGAAACCGTGGTGCCAACATTTTCGACCCGCTGAGTTTCTGGACCGTGTTGACTGTTGCGGTCCAGAAACGTAGATCTGGCCGGGAATAATGCGAAATTGAGCACAGAAACATGCCACACAATAACAAGGAAAGGCGAATCACTTACTTTCCTTGAAGGATTGCCGTGTATGAGACAAAAGCTACCTGACCCCAGCCGCGACTTGACCAAAACTAACGTGTCACTCGCGAATCCATGTCAGAGAGAGGCCTTTGGCATATACGCACCACATTGCACCTGCTTGGGAAGGAAGAAGGACGGTCAATCCCACAGGCCGAAACACATTTCATTTGCACCACGCCAGCCAACACAAGGCCGAAGGGTCCTAAACCAATAAACAAGCGCACAGGTCATCACCACGAGATGGTCAAAGCGATGTACTTGCCAACCACCGGCACTGGCCGTTTCTCTCGGTTTTGCTGATACGCATACCCACTGAGCATGTTACATAACTACCAATACCGTCCCGGACCAACTCCAATTGCAGCGCTTGTGATCTCTGATGATGCTCTGCGGAAGGGCACCCATGGGGTCAGCAGGTTATGTCCCTCTTGGCGTGTAGTCTAGAGAAGCAGCTAGAATACTGTCGCTGGCCAGAAACGCTTTTTCCATCAGTGAGTCATTTCATGGGGGTGGTCAAAGACTCTTGTCACTCGGCGCCCCCCTTGCTTCGGAACACGGCCTCAACTTCTGTTTCCCTTCCCATTGATCCTTTACCTACGTCCATACATTAACTGGTTGTGAGTGTCCATGGACCACGTACAGATCCGCCGAGACCACAGTCGGCTTTCAAATCAATTAGCATCTCCCCATTGCTTGCGCTTCGCTTCATCCAATGATCCTTTTTCACTACGTGCATCCCACTATTACCGATTCTATCGCCAAGATTCCCCCGAGACGTCCGTGCCCTCAGCCCTATCGAGCAAGAACATTGCTAGTTGGTGCGATAACATTGTAAGTCGATTGCTCCACACCGAGTTTTGCCTTCGGCACGCCAGGAAGTCAGTGTCTAGCGAGACCTTTTCGAGGAGTGGAATGTGCGCCTGCATCACGCATCGCGATGGGTAATGGTTGGAAATTGGCAGTCCTTTTTTGTGGGTCAGTCGCAACGACCCATAGCGGCGAAAAAGGGTGATAAGCGAACTCCAAATGTGCTTTGGCTCGTTAAAAACGGTCGGCATCAGCCTCTTTTCATAGAAGCGCGACGGGGCACTAGAAGGGCGGGGGATTGGTTTCGTTTTAAAAATGTGGGAACCGCAGCTGGTTTGTACTTGCACCGGCTCGGGCTTGCGTCTCGAGAAACAGAACGGCGGGAACCACTTCGTGCCAAGAACGAGCGGGGCGCAATCGCCACAAGAAACGACGCTGTGAAAGGCCCGTGACGTCAGCATCGCGTTCAGGGAAAGGGCACGGATAACTCGCCAGGCCTTCCCCGTCTGTCTCGCCGATTTCACCCGGCGCCGCTAATCTGGATCGTGACAGCATGTACTGCCTCGACCCCGCACGAAACCTGAAAGCCCGAGAAGTTCCTACTTTCTAAATCTGTCACCCCAATGCCGAAAGCACTCTGCCTTGTGCGAGTCGCGCTCATCTTGCTGTCCAATCTCGATACCGCTGAGCAACGCCTGGCCCGCCTAGGCACTCCTTTGCCCGATCGCCAGCTAATGGTACCTATATTCTTCCCCTTCCTAGCGGCCTTGCACCAGCCACAATTTCTGAGGGCAGAGCGGTCCTGTTCGCGGGGGGCTGTTGCCTTCGGGTAGGGCCCGTCTGCGCGATGCGATTGCAAGACCGAGGGCCGAAAGATCGTAGACCGGATTATTCATAGCGACTTCGGCCCGCATCGGAAAGAGTGCCCTTGAAAATGCCGTGGAGGAGCCACACGCAATGGCTACCGAGGACAGAGAAGAGTCGGAAGACAAGATTAGGTAGCCGAACTTTTCATTTGATGCTCTGTTCCGGCCCTCCCAAAGCTGTGTGAAGTTGAATGGTGTGTCATAGGCAAAGGCTATGGGATTTAAACTCGAACCGTCCGCCCACTTCAGGCGTTTTGCTTGTGCGAGTGGTAGGGACATGCAGAGGCTCCCAGGAGCTCAACATATTAGTACACCATACATGGTTAAATATAATATCGTCTTTAGGAACAAATGGCTCGGCAATGGATTTTTTGCAAATAACGCTCTCCGTGACCCTCAACACGTCCCGATTTCTTGACCTTTGTTCATACCCTTCCGCAGTACTGAGGATTTAAAAAAATCTCCGCACCCACAATGCATTGCATGGCGCTTCTGATTTTATATTTTGTCTCGTGTGCATACCACAGCTATAGCATAACCAGCCGCTATTTATGCTCATTACTTGAGCACTGTACCGCAGCGATAAGCACAAAGTGTGCGCCGCGTGAGCGGCAGCCGCTTACCCGGCCAAAAAGCCAAACACGCCTTATGTAATACCGCTGTAAGACGCGATTGCAGATCGTTCGCGCACGCGTCGCGTTAATGCAGTTTCCCTCTTTGGACACCCTCTGCCTCTTCGTCCAGCTGTTTTACACGTATTCACCGATGACCGCTTCACGCACCCCCAATTACCCCTATGGATCCTCCTAATAGTTTCTCTTCGCTGAATGTAATCTGTGATCTTTATTCAGCGACAACTTCGAACTCGCGTGTCCTATCCACTCGTCAAAGCTCTTTGTAAAAGAACTCGGAAAAAGAAGCTAACCCTTGGGATCAAGCCGTGTATCCGCCTGGTCACCATAGATTCCCGTGCCATGAAGGTGCGTCTGGTACCCACCTTGTTTAGAATTGCTCGGGGATCTATATCGAACATAAGATATAATATCCATGAGTGAAACTGTCTATAGGCTCCTTAGATTCGGCAAGGGAGGGGCGTCGACGTCTGTCGAGTTCTGACAGTACGCAAGGAAAGGATAGCTTTACCTGAGAGTATTTGAACAAATATCATCTTGACTGTTAACATCTGACAATGGCCCTTTCTGCTCATAGCCATCCGCCACATTGAACTGCGCGTACGCATCAACGCACATATGGGTGCACATGCACTTTTGGCGGGAAAATGCTCTAAACGAGAGAATTTGATAGTCACTGTTATGAAGAAAGGATACTAGCTTAGGACAAAACTCCCGTCTATTCCGTCCTGTGTCGGCCGATTATACCAAATCTCCTCCGCCGACCCCGTTCTCCAAGACCAGACTAGCCATGCGATAACGATGACCTCCACGGAGTGGGTGATGTAATGCCCTCGTTGAATCACTCGCGTGAGTTCCCCGACCCACTAGTGAAAGACCGATGCCACCTTGCCGTAGAAAAGAAGGACCGATCTGTGGCGCGAGCGATTTGCTAACGAAGTGTGGGGAACAAGCGATCCGTTGTCCACTCTCAGTGCCTATCCAGGCTAGGGTGCGCACAAAAGAAGCCGCGGCGCACGGCGCTTTCCAGGACGTCTACCCGATGGCCATATCTCTGCCGCCAGGTAGAATGTGCGGACGCACGGACGAAGACGAAATGCCGCAAGACGAGGTGTCGACTAGCGGCTAGCCGCAAGAGACACTATTGAGTGCCATGTCGCAAGCTCCACACGGACTTGTGCAAGGCAGTACGTGATTGGACGCACCGGGCGCCATGGGCGGGCGCTGCGGAAAGTGGATGAGTCGACCAAGTCCAGAATTGTTCCGGCAACCAAGTTGGAACAAGCGGCACTCGCTGCCAAGTACCTCTACCAGGGTTCAGAAGCCAAGGGCGCTCCCGACTTTCACAAGGGCGACTGAGATTACGGTGTACGAGAACTCATTGATTCTCCCGGTGAGAAGGGTTACCGAGAGTTCCTATCCGCCCCCCCAGTCTGGCGTACGGACGGAACACAAACGTGCGCCTGACCGATTTGAGTTGTCCTGGCAACTTACCATGCGCGGGATTGGACATCAAAAACCGTCCGCTCGTACCCTTTCGATTATCGTTCGTTTGTTGCTTGAAGAATCGCATCAGAGACGATCAGTGTGCGCGCAGCCCTTGGCAGTTGCCTTGGAGACCCCAAGCGCGGAGGGAGGCAGCTCGACGCGAGCGATGTCGCCGGCGGATATCTCGCGACTTGCCGACGCCATTACTTTTTCCACCAAGCCCGTCCTCACCAACCGCGGCCAAGGAGGGCGCTCCCCCTCTCGCGAGGACAAGATGAGGCTGACGATTCTGGACCGTGGGCCGCTGCCTCCAGATATCACAGCGATGATGGTCTGGTCAAATGAGGCTGAATGGCCACCGGAGGACGGCCTTGACCCGCGTCACCAGTGTGAATCCTCGTCTGACAAGCATTTTGGTACGTGTAGGGTGCCAATGACACCAACGTGCGTATTCGCAGACATTGACTTTGTTCTGATGCATACAACACAGGCTCACCCTGGATAAATATCCCGTACAACTCACGTGGGCAAGATGGTCGGCCATACCGAGCGTGTAAAGAAGAAGGAACGGCAGCTCTCAAGAACCGAAGTAAAACTCATCTTACGTCGGCCCCCAGTGAAAAGAAGCGGCATCCTGGGCCGGAAAACTGATCCGTAAATCTGTTCTTCGCTCGAGCCCTGTGCGGCGTGCAATAACTCGCCACACAACACTGGAAAGCGGATGGGTAAATTGATGCCCATCGGCCCAAGCAGATGTGGGCCCATACCCTCTGGGAGTATCGCCGCTGGTCGTCGGTTCGTGCGAGGGGGTGATCGATTGACGACCAAAGAGCAGGAGGGGGGAGGTGAGGGAGGAGTTGCGTGTTTCGCATGGACGATTGGGAACGAACTTGACAAGGACGACGACGGCGCGCTGTATGAGCATGGTGCGCTACTTGGGCATTGACGTTTTCCGGTTCGCACCCATTGCTGACGGCAAGCGCAGGAGCCCAAGGAGAACAACGCACAGGAGGAAGGAAAAAGCGTTGGGTCAATTCCAGGCTCGAAGCCGAGAATTCCAAATGACGGCGGACAAGAAGCAGACGGCGGGTCTTCCAGCAGCGGAGCTTCGCCAACGGGCCGGAGGGGCATCGGAGGAAGGCCAAGTGTGACGGGCACTCATAAGGGAAAGACGTAAGTAGTCCCAGCCTATCTTTTTTCCTCTATGCATGTCCACAGGGAAATCGCAGCCTGGGGCAGCTGGAAGAAAGAAATGTGCCCGGCAGAGGTATGCAGCACTGTCGACAGCGTCTGAGAGCGGAAGAGCGCTGTCCTGTCAAAATGTAACGAGGGTAAAGGCAAAAGCATAAGAATCGGAACCAGATGCATGAAAGCTAACGATCGCAGCAGGACGCAGCTCCGCCCATCGAGTTGCTCTGCGCGCGCGAACGACGACAGGCCACAGCACGGTAGGAGTCCCCCGCGGCAGAGACGGAGAGGACGGCCCCCGCAGGGAGGAGGCTCCCCGTGAGGACGACCGCCCTCGGACAGAGGACCCCCCGCCACCGACCGCCCCCACGGCAAAGACCGCCCCCGCATCGACGAGCACGCCCCCGGCGACGGCCCCTTCCCGCAACAATGAGCCTCGCCCCGGCGACGAGGCCCCTGCCAACAGCGAGCCACCCACACCGCCGACCGCGCCCGTACTGAGCACGTCCGCGGCGACGGCCCTCTCCCGCAACAACGAGCCCCGCCGCGGCGACGAGGCCGACAAGCCCGCTCGCGCCGACGAGCCGGCCCATCGCGACCAGCCACGCGCGCCACCGACCGCCCCCACACACGGACAAGCACGCGCGGCGACGGCCCCCTCCCCCAACAACGAGCGCCGGCGCGCCGCTGAGACTGACGAGCCCCGTCGCGCCGACGAGCCCCAGGACGCCGACGAGCGCGGTCGCGCCGACAAGCCCCCGCACGCCCACGAGCCCCTCCGCACCGACGGGGGCCCCCGCACCGACGAGCTTCTCCGCGCCGCCGAGCCCCTCCGCGCCGACCAGTCCCCCCTCCGCGCCGACCAGTCCCCCCTCCGCGCCGACCAGTCCTCCCTCCGCAACGATGCCCCGCCCGGCACCCTCGATCCCCGCACCGTCATTCTCCCAATCCACAACCCCGAAGCTGTGGAGCACGAGCCCACCAGCACTCGCGAGGAGGAGGTCATTGAGAACGAGGTCGTCGGGCGCATGTTGGGCGTAGATCGACAGCGGACCAGCGCGGACGCTGGAGAGGGATCGAGCGAGGGCCAAAGGGGCGGTGCCGGAGTCAAAAGAGTGAGAAGTAAGGCAGAACAGAATCGGACGAGGAGAGAGAACAAGAAGAAGAAGAGGGACGAGGGCAGATTGGCCGGCAGCAGCGCGGACGCAGTGAGTGCTTGTCTTTCAATGATTAAAGCCTGTGTTGCACCACGGGCGGCTGAGGGAAATGCACACAGGGGTCCAGATAAAGCCCGAGCCCAAGGCGTCAGTCAGCGTCAGGCAAGTGTTCTTGCCCTTCACGACATCCCTGGCTGAACGGAAGGAACAACAGGACAAGGCGCATTCCGCAGGGTTCTGAGTTGTTTCCCCCGTTTCTGTCGCTCACCGCTTTGTCTTTCTCAACTGGGGTCATTTTTACGTCGCCGTATCTCAGATCGTCTATCATGTACGCTGTCCATGAACACTATCACAACATTGGATGTCGAATTTGCTTTTTTTGAGGGATGTATAGCCGCGCAAAAAGGTAATATGCATATGCATGGGGTCGAACGGGCAGAGGGGGCAGCGCGGGTTGTTCACCAAACAGAAGGACAAGAAGATTTATTGCAGCAGGGACGGAAAATAACAAAATACACAATCAAAGACCCTTGTGCGGGCTCACAATCTCATCGATGCGCCGCGCAAGCTGCTTGTCGGAGGCCTCCAGGTTCCCGACGGGGGGAGGGGGCCGCCCTTCTTTCGCGGCTTGCACTGCCGCAATGTGAGCGACATACCGCGCGTTCTGGCACCACAACGGCCAGATCAGCTTGCCCCGCGGAGATTCCTTCCAAACCTCCACGGCCCGCTTGGCCCATTCGGTCGGATCTTCAGGCAGCGGCTGAGGGATGACGAAGAAGAGGTCTTTGTGCCTGACGACCCACGACGGAAGGGGAAGGAACATGCCCGGCAACTTGAAGTGGCACGCGGTGCAGTCGGGGCGCAAGAACGCATGTGTGTGCTTGTCATTCTTGCGTGCAACCCAGCGCAGCATCGGGGTCGATGCGCCACAGAATGGGCAGTGGATGTCGAGGCCCCAGGGGCGCGTCTGCGGGATCGACTGCGCCATGGCAGCAGCGTCAATCCCCTGGGCCCCCCCGGAAATGACATGAACCCAGTGGTACCCCAGTTCGGCGCCCAGGCTGAATTCATCGAAGACCTTCTGCTGCCACACCACAGGCCGCATTTCCGTTGCGAAACGGACAATGAGGTTGAGCAAGCGGGAGCAGAGGACCTCCTGCAGAAGAAAGCCGTTGCCAAAGCCAACGACCGTATCAAATAGGCCGCTGAAAGGATCTGAGCATGCACAAACACGAGGATGAGCCCGGAATACTGACCTGGAGACTTGCGATCGGATGGACAACATGGAACTTGGATTGTCGAAGGCAGGCCCGCACGATACGATCAACAACAGCTTGCGGAAGAAGGGTGTTGTGCGCAGGGCACGAACCATGTCGTCGCCCAAGCATCGTGCGACCACCTGCAAAATGGGCATGAATAAATACAGCAAGAATAAAAAGAAACAAAAAGAAACAAAAAGAAACACAAAAAAAGACTGACCTGCTCTGCAGAGAAAAACTGATTGGAGAGCTCCAAGTGCCCGCTGGTCGCACTGTGCGTGGCAACAATCACGCATAGACGCACAGGCTTTGTCTGCTGGTCCATCCAACCCTTCAACTGCTGCCAGCGCCGAGTGACCAAGGACGGGTTCAATTCGGCAAGCGTGAGCTTCACATTGATGAGATGGTACTGTAACGGATATTAATGAGCGTTCTTGCAAGACCATACAGATCGTTAGGACTGGGTTTCACCTCATTGGGAGAACCGTTGCCGCCAGCATATTCAAAATGTTGCTTCACCATGCGGGATAAGTGGGCCGAGCCCGCTTCCGCCTTGTAGAAGGCAATGATCGCACAAGGGCCTTGCGCCACAGGAAAGTGGGCATTCCAGATGGCCCCCGGAACAGGATACTAAACGAAAAGGCATGATTCAAGATCGGGCGGGACAAAGGAGCGCAGCGGGATCTTACCGGCGGCTGCTTACGCCGTCGGGCATAGCAAACAGGGCATACAAAGCGCTCGTATCCATCGGGGAAAGGCCCGACGCAACGCGCGCCAGAGGCGGAGTGAGCACAAAAGTCCAAATTGCAAGTGGTGCACCGCATAAGGTGACGTCGGGTGCGATCGCGACAGCCGGCGCAGCACTGGCCAGAAAACAGAGAAACGATGAGAGAGACGTCCCACAGCGGCAAAAGGGACAGAAACAACCCTATCGTCCGAGGAGGACCCGTCCGGCATGGCAGACGGGGATGGGGCATGCGATCGAATAGATCTGGCCGCGGCAGCACGGGAAGGCTGGGAACGGCTAGGGACAGAGAGAGTGGCAGAGGGCAGGAAAGAGCGATCGGAGTTCATGGTTACAAGGCAGAGTGGGTGCACGTAAGCGGCCGCAGCAAGGCAGGGCACGATCCTTATCGCGGGGATCCAGGCAGAACATGAAAGTGGAAATGGAAAAGCAGATCACGAGATTCACACTTCGGCGCACAGCATGCCGGAGTGGCTGTGTACGCCCAGGGAGTTTGCCAAATCCGGCCATTCTTCAAACATGCAGCCACGGAATCACATTAACTGCACATCACAAACGTCGTAATTGTCATGAAGCACACCCGTGTATGTGCCGATAGATGTCCGGTGTGCTTGCTCGCGCTGACGAGTGCGAAGGGACCGACCAACGTCGTTCGCGCTGGTGCGTGCGCCCAAGTGTGAGGTAGTATCAGCTGACACTACGTCACGCCGTACTACGTCACGCCGTGCAACACCGAGGAGCGTGAGGCGCACTCATCCGGGTTCTGCACTGTGCCAGAGCATGCACCGCATGGCCCGCAAGCCAGAATGGAATGCTGTACTGCGACAAGCGTGGTGCACAGTCCAGAGTGGGACGCCGTCCATGGCCACCGGATTCTGTGAACACGAAGCCGCTTGGGTCGTGCCTGAAAACCCGATGGGCGGCGGCAAAATAGAAGACGGTCGAAACCATCCACTCTGCCGTGATATTCTTTTCATTCCTCTACCTCGCTCGACCCCGCCACGGAGGGCAGCGGCGTGTCGCGCAGCTCGCAGTCTAGCGTGGCGACGACGTCGATGCGTGTTTGGCAGAACATGCGCGTGCTGGGCTGAATTGCAGGGCACGGAGAGACGGCGCGCCGTATTCGATCAAACAGCATGCCTTCGCAGGGTCCCTGTAGTGCTGCCCATGGGCATGCCTTATATCTTGAGCGCGGCGCCTGAAACAAGGGTGTGTGTCCCATCACTGCTCGCCATCCTTCTCCCTTTCAAGAACCACTGGGCCACCTGTCTCAGAGAAACCGCGACACGATTCCCACCCTCTTCTCGACCTCTTACGGCGGGGGAGGGGAGTGGTTGTATCGGCGATCCCGCTGGCCTGTCAATCTGTTCTCGGACGTTGCCTAGTGATAGCATGCCTCAATTACTTTGCTGCCAGTCAACGTTGATCTGAGCAGGGCGCGGCACCTCTATGCTGGAACGTTAGTGGATTCGAGAGTAGATGCCCACAAGACCAAGTTTGAAGCACATGGCGGCAGTTGACTTGCAGAGGACTGTGTCCCCTCAACCCTCATTTAAGTGGCGCTGCAAGTGCCTGTGGTTTCGGCAAAGGCATCATGCCGTGGCGCTATGAAAACGGTATGCGATTTGTTGTTTCATTAGTACAGGACAAGGGGACGGTAGTCCATGACAAGAATTAGTGTTTGAAGGTTTTTTGAAAAAAAGAAAAGAAAAGAAAAGAAAAAAACCTCCGAAAACCAAATACTACAGAGGCGGCTGGTGTGTGCGTGCGAGAGAGGAGGGGGGGGGGGGGGGGTCAGGTGACGACATTGTGGGTGACAGAAAACCCAACCAATCAGTCTACATTTCCATCCACAGCTTTCTCCCATGCATCGAGAGCTTCCTGGGCACGCCGCCAGTTTCTGGCTCTGTTGCTCATGCAGCCGCTTGAGTTCCTGATGTTCCTCCTGGAGAGCTTCAGCGCGCCATGTCCTTCTCCGCCAACTGCCGTTCCAGTTGCTCGACCTTCGCCATCAGCCGGTTCACCTGGTACATCTCTAGCGTCCGCCACTCCCGCGCCGGGCTGCCAGAAGACGAAAGCTGACCCAATGCAACTGGGGTGCTTGGGGCCGATGGCCCCCCAAAGGTGGCATCCTGTGCACCGCGGAAATGAACAGGGCCACTCGTGGTCAGCGCTGGTGGCGACCGAGGGGCGCCATCCCCTGCACCGGGAAGGCGGACAGGGCTGCTCAGTGCCGATGGCCCCGCACAGGTGTATCCTTCCCCCGTGCATCCCGACAGGCGCGCTTGGCCCCGCCGTGGCGCCAGAGGATGCACCTCCCGTCTGCCGACTCCGGACTGGGTCCTGCTTTCTCGCGCTGCTGGGTCGCCGGACGCTTCATGGACCCAGACCCACTGGGCCGAAGTCCCCACACCTGCCCCGGTGCTGCTCCGCACTCTGCCCTCCAGCCGTGGTTGCAGAGGTCGCTTCAATGCTGGTGCAAGAAACATACATCCTCAGCTCGGCGAGCGCGGTGCGAACGTGCCTTACCCTGCGCGCTCGGCCTCCGCACTTTTGCCTGGGCCTCTCAAAGGCCTTCCAAGCGCCAGTATTCGGGGTCGCCTGGCATGAGATGCCCACGCGTTCGGATGGCCTCATCCAACCCTGTGCGAGGTATCATTGCGAACTGTTGGGCAAGGATTGGGAAACAAGGCACGCACTAGCGAAGGAACACGAAGGCGGATCGCCCGGCCACTTGAATTCGGGCTTGTCCGACAAGGGCAGATCCACAGAAGCTTGCCGCGGTTCTCCCTTTGGCCTGGGAAGATGGCTTTGGCGATGAGCGGCGGGTTACAACAACACTGTATGAAGCGAGGTCCCTGGCAGGACGAGGAGCGGGACCATGAGGGTGGCTGGCGCGGGGTGCCAGACATGATGGTAGGAGGTGGAATTTCAGGCGGTCGTTCAGCAGGCCGTGCCGCCCTTTAATGCATCTCGATCGACGGGCTCTTGGGCCGCCACGCGACGTCACTCTCCTCCTGAATTAGGCCTCGGGACAATTGTACGGTACACGGATCTGCGTCCACGAGGCATGGGCAGATCCTCCTGAATTAGGCCTCGAGACAATGGTTGGGAACATGTACAACGCATCTGCGGCCTGCCAATCAAGCTCAATCATGGCCACGTGCATCTGCTGGCTGCGTGACTGCCGCACATTTGCTGTAGATCGAACGCGATCGGGACCTCGGCCCGTGTTCCGTACGCGTGGCCAACAGATCGCACTGTTGTGTCCGTGATCGTCCAGGACAGTGCCACGACATGAGCCTACTCCGATGGTGAGGCACACGGGTGACTGCGATCTTGAGCCATCACCGGCATGTTCATATTATTTTTTGGCACATTCAGTGTCTTGCAACGGTCAAGTGTGTTGGTGAACCTACCGGCCAGAGATTCTAACGTATACATACTGCAAACGACTCGAGACGACACGAACGGAAAGCAAAGCAAGGAAAGCAAAGCAGGCAGGCAGCACCTGTCGAAGCGCGCCCGGCGTCATACCGCGGACGAGCTTGACTTGTCCTGCGCGTTGCACATTCAGCCCACGTGTCGATACGAACAAAAGGTACACTTGCCTTCACTGACGCTTTTGCTGCCTCTCACTGCCGGCATGGGTTGCGACTGATAAATCAAAAACCCATGAGCGCGCCCCGTGGTCAAAGAGAGCGCTCGGTCGAAAGAAACACCGACCATCTCGCCGGCGTCCCTGACCAGCGCTGCCGCCCTCTTCTCCTTCTTCTCCTTCTTCTTCCTCTCTCGCTCTCCCGCTGCCTTTTGGCGGTTCGGGTCTGAGACAGGACTACCTCACCTCCTGCACCACCGATGTCCACGGCTGCCCGTGTCGACCGCCATCGGTGCCCGGTCGCTGGCCTCAGGCTGCGCGAGCAGGCAGCGCTGCCATGGCCTCCATGGGCGGGGCAGCGTTGCAATCCACATGAGAATCCATATGGAACGCCGCGCCCGACCTGACGTCGCGCGGGCCCGACTCAGAGCGGGAGGTGTCTGCATGAGGCTTCCTTGGCGGCGGCCGTCCCCTGCGGTCGGTCATGCACTCGAGAGGGAAAGCTAACGACGGGGTTGACTCACCGCCCTGTCCCCAGGCGAAGCACCAATCTCTTCTCCCTGCAAGGCCCCATCAGCACCTTCGCCGCGTCCTTCGCCTCTCCTTGACCTCCATGGCGTTGTTGCGATGCCCCCGCTGCGTTGTCCTTCCTGTAGTCGGCGGTTAGCCTGAACGCCAAACCAATGCGCCTGTGGCAACAAGCGCACCTCGATGAGCTGTAGACGGCCGGGCACACGCCGTCCCGTCAGACCCGATAGCGGTGGTCCGATGTGTGAC
>QUOP01000166.1:0-76860 GCA_003675405.1 Hericium coralloides | reverse complement strand
TACATGAGTCATCAAAGAAGTCAAACTGTATGATAAACACAAGCATAACTTTATTTTTCAAAAACATTCAAGGAATATAATGAATTGAAAACATAGTATAACTACAAAGAGCTACAGAAGGCTACTGTAGGACAAGATGAGCTACAGTATCTGCTGGAGAACACCGGTAGTTACCATCAGTGCTTCTGTAGGCCCATCACTTGATTTAGCAAAACTCCGGTTTTTCCTGAAGTTCAACTTCATAGCCCCCATAGCTCACTGATAGGGCCCATAACAGCATTTGCTGCTATATAAAAATCCCTTTTCTCAGATGTGTCTAAGCAATCTTTGATGGAAAGTGCCAGGCACTGGCCGCATGACCCATTTTTTCCCACAATATAGTGTAGAAAACATTTTAGAGATAGTTTGCCCATTGTCCATCATTTTTTCTTCAAAAAATTGCTTAAAAAAGGGAGAATCTCTTTCTACACCTTTTTCTCGAGATATAGTCATGGAAAAGTTAGTGCAAAATGTTACCAACTTTTCCATACATATTTCCATAATTATTTTATAAAGAAATAGACAGCCTCATCTTTACAATATTTTCTTTGGAGAAAATTATAAGAAAACAATATACATTTTCTTATCATTTTCTCTTCTGTTATTTTTGTAGATAAGATACAACATTTTCATCAGAAAGATATCTCAAAAATTGTTTAGTCTTATTCAGAGAAATAATATAGAAACAATAATAAGAAATTTTTATTTCTTTTCAACTCACTTTGCTCGGAAAAAATGAATAAGAAAATCTATAACAATTGTTTCACTATATTTTCACTGTAAAATGGTCAGAAAAAGATTTAACCTTTTTCAGGTCAAAAACATAATTCATCAAATTCAGAAATTCTATACAAACAATACAATATCAAGAAGTAAACATTTGAACGCAATCATAGATTTGAGTGATACTTTGAGAAAGGATGTGGAATTTATCTTTGAGCCAACCCTTGACCAATAATAAGATGTTAATATTCTGAATGAACCACAAATGACAGCCATAGTGCACAATATACTAGAATTGAGGAGCCGTTTGTTTATGAGGGCATCAATCTAGGATGTAAGTATCTGCACTATAAATAGACAAATAGTAACAGATTCTCCAATAGATGCTAGCCTGGTGGCAATGCTTAAGGATGGTGCACACTTAGATTTGACAGAGTCTGATCAAGTCTGACAAAGTCTGACAAAATTTGAAATATTTAAACTCACTTGAACTTCATAAATTGTTTTGAGGATGTTTTTGTTGAAAGTGATTGTTCTCTTTGTTCATCAGAGTCCATTAAACTGAGTTCATCTATAAGAACTCTGTCTTACTTCATCAACCCCAAAGCCAAAGGTGAGATGTGTCAAAATATTTCAAACTGTGTCAGATTTTGATAAACTTAATCAGACTGTATCAAATCTGTTGTATCATTTTAGATTTGCTATCATTATTTAAAAAGTCTGAAGATGTCTAGAGATCTCTGATCATCAATAACAACAGATCTGACATAGTCAGATCTAGTCTGACAAAATCTGATACAAATTAAGTATTTTGATATATCTTACTTTTGGCTTGAGGGTTGGATAAAGTAAAACAGAGTCCTTGTTGATATATGATGGACTTTCATAGACAAAGAGAGCAGAGTTCAATCAGTTTCAATAGCATTGTCAAAATAATTTATAAAGTCCAAGGGTGTCAAAGTATGTTAGACTATGTCAGATGTTGTCAGATTTGATTGGACTCTGTTGGATTTATTTTACTCTCAGTGAATTATTATTAAAAAGACAATAATTGGACCTCTTTGACCTTTGTTGGACCCTTTCAGAGCCTTGTCATATATCTTAAACCTATGTCAGACATTGTCAAATTTAATCAGGCTTTGTCAAGTCTTCTGCCATCTTGTTTCCATTTTTATCAGAGAAACTGCAGGTTGGTTGGACTCTGTGGAGTCACTTCCAGGTTCGTAACAAAACATATCTTACGTGTTGTCAGATTTTGTCAGATTTTGTCAGATTTTGAGAGTGACTATTGCTCTCATCTGACCCACTTATCACATGCCAATGTTTGCTTTGTCTGATTTTATCAGAATAGATAGAACTCAATTTAATTTTGTGAGACATATATGCTATCTTAACCTTAATTTGAATTCCATTAGTCAAATATCATCTCTGTCATAATTATTCCGAGTAGCACAAAGTATATATCATCTCTATGCACTCTCTGTTACAAACTCTATCAAACTCTTTTATACTTTGCCAAAATTTACAATAGAGAGGGCAATATTTGATAGACATAGTAGTTATCATGAAAATCTAGTGCATTAAAATAACATAATTCTATCACAAATACATTCAGGAGTGTCTTACAGTAATGGAGTTATTTTACACAATAAGGTCCTACTACACATTTGAGACTTAGAGCATGTAAAGATATATAACATCTATAACTACTTTTTTGAACCCAAATAAGAAGTGTTCATCTCAGAGATGCTTTTATAGTGAAGGCCTCAATCAACAGGATTACTTGGGGTGGAAAAGAGTAAATATTTTTTGATATTTTTTTTGTGAAAATATAGTGAAACAACTGTTATAGATTTTCTTATCTATTTTTCCTGAGCAAAGTAAGTTGAAAAGAAATAAAAATTTCTTATTATTGTTTCTATATTATTTCTCTGAATAAGACTTGAGGGGAGAGGGCCAATGCTTTGCATGGCAAGACGATTCCTTTTTTAAAATGATTTTTTGATGTATTATTATATATTGAAAGTATGCTATGTTTAGACTCTGCACTAGGACATGCTGTTAGTCAGAGTTTCAACCCTAGTCTGAGCTTGCCCAAGATATCCAGCAACTGCCTCCTGACATTGTCTATGGTGCAAACTGCCAACCTGTTATGTCCCATGAACACTAAGCATATTACATTTGATCTTAAAAACCTACCATCTTGAATATAGCAATCATTGTACTTATATACAGATTTGCTACTAGATCTCAGTGCTCATCTTGTATCACTGTAGCCATATTGCATTGTGTTACTCACTGATGCCCTGCCTCTCTGCCTCTATTCCTTTACTATTACCCACAACACTGTGCAGCAATTGTACATGTTTGGTTGTAGTCTTTCTCGCATGCTTCACTCTATTTATCTGTACTTGGCTGTAGTTTGCCTTTCTCTTCATCTACACTTCTTTTCATGTTATCGCTTGCTTCGATCCTGTTCAAAGCCTTGGCAATCACTGGTGGATATCACTCTCGTTGTTTTTGCAATGCCCTTCTGCCATCTAAGACGTTGTACGTCAGTCCGCCCTTCATTTTCTGCATGGGTACTATGAGACAGGCCTACATTAGCAAGTGCGCAGCTTGGCTAGAAGCTCAAAAACATATACATTTGTACCTGCTGTTCTTTTCCTCCCACTTTTTGTCATGCCCATGCTCTAGTGTCAGGCAATTTCAGTCTCTACACTGCTCACCATATTGTGGTCAAGAGTCCCTCAGAATGGGCAGTGCAACTTTGTTGTGAAAGTGTCTGAGTATTTGTGCCGGAGCATACAGAGTTCCACCATCAGATATATGTCTAAACATTTATGTCCTTGTGCATATTTGATGTCTAGCTGAGTAGATGTTTCTTCGATAACACCATGCACTGGCAGCGCACCAAGCTGCCTCATGTTGGTGGCTCTGTTTTTGTCTTAGGCACCTGCTTGTACATTCTTCAGCAGCATATGTTATTTCAGTCTTGCACCACTTCTTTGGAGTGCAAGTCACCAGCCTCAAAATACTGACAAGGATGGTGGGTCTGCCCCCGCGGGAGGAGCACATGCCTCCTCTAGAAAGCTGTGCAAGTATAGTCTGTCCAAAACTGATGTAGTGATGGTGTGAGTTTCAAATTGATTTGACAATTAGCTGAGCTCTAACCATCTATCTTAGCCTTATTGATTCGATGAATACCAAAGTTCAAGGTCTGCTCCATCCTCCATTGTCCATATGTTGATGGCCAATGCAGGCACTATCACTTCAACATCAGCCATTGATCCTCTCTCTGCAACTCTTTTACATTGTGAATTTCCCCTTCTCAGCATACATTACATACAAGCTCTGATATGGAGGCCTCAGTGATCTGGCTGAGCATGTCATCGACTGTGTTTGCTCTGGTGAAGGTGGATAGTGAGAGTCATCCAACCCACCTGCTGTTCCAAGATGAGGATTAATGAACCATCAGCCGCAGGAGATGCTCTGCCTACGAGGGCCGACAAGGGCAAGAAGTGTAAATGCACTGAGTGAGCATAACATGCTCTGCGTAGTTGTGATATGATTCCCTGCTTTAAGATACTTTCTGTATTGCTATAATGGATGAAGTTGAACCTTTTGTTTTTGCCTCTGTCGACTTGGTGATGTCTGTTCATCTGCAAATATTATTCCCACTTTCATGTGACTTCTTCCAAAATCTTACCATAATACATATATGCCACTATATAAACAATTCATTGCATGCCTCTCTGCTGCTAAAACACATATATGCACCAAGAACAGCAGAGTGCCAGCTCCGCCAGATCTTGTCTCATGATCCTAAGTCATCTAATTATTGTATTACTATTTGTTGGTTGAAAATGATATAAAAAACAAGTTAGATCAATGTAGAGTTCTTATTTACACTTTTCTTAGAACTATGATCAGATCTTCTTATTCATCTTTATTTGAACTTGTATAAATATTTTAAAAAAATGTTATCAGCAAGAGTTGAACCAATGAAAGATAGTGTCACATGCGACAGCGAGACCTGACCAGGTCGCTGTCTCACGTGACTTCTCAAAAATTGTGTTTGCATTGAAGAAGTGCATCAGTGCAGCATTTGAAAGTCCATTGACTATTCCATACTGCTTAAAATAATTTTCTTTTTATGTTGTAGGGGCCTCATACTGTATTTTGGCTATATCTCTGTCAGTTCTTTAGCTATGAACACAAAGTGAAGTGTTTCTAGATGGTGATATGAAAGGCCATATTTTTATGATTTTTACCAATTTTTTGCACTACACAATATGTCTGTATTCTCAGATGATTTGATGTTTTTCTCCAAAAATTGGATGATTTTTTCGATTTTTTTTTTCGCCTATAAATTGCTTATGTAATTCGCAGCACGGGCGTGATGACGTCTTCTGGTACGGCTGTACTAAAAGACGTCATCAAGCCCATGCTGTGGATTATGTAAAACCTCAAAAAACTCCGGAAACAGTCAAATAAGAGGAGTTTTTGGTAATTCCAACATATCTCCTCAAATACTTGTGCTATTTCTTCTCCCCCACTTGCTTCGGAAGGTGGTCGATTATAGCTTTCCAACAATACTAGGTACATGATGATTGGATGAGTAGATAAAAAGATATGGTCTCAACAAGTTTCCCCCTATCTTCAACATTGACCCTTTAGTAATCGCAATCGCGTTTTCTCAATTCCTATCCGATTGTCTTGTTCAGTATACCGTTGGAAAGGTATGAATCACACCTTTCCAATGGTATCTTGAGCGTGTCAATAGCACCACCCGTTGGGTCGCTACGAGGCGATTACTATGACCTTCTCCTCAAGAGCATGTTCAAAAGTGATTTGCTCATATTTCCATCATTTCTGGACCTATTGTCATGAAATAAACTGTTCTGAGGAAGTCAAATTCACTCTTCTTACATTGTTCTATAGCACACCTACCTACCTCAATGCAGACTCTAGTATGAAGGACACTCGTCAGTTAGTATTTTAGTAAGTTTGCACTTTTTCAAGCTTAAAAAATTTATTTCTGCAAAGACTGGCATCAATTTATATGTGTATATAGTGGAACAATGATTGAATGTAATATTGAAGACTGATGTCTTGAAAACATTCAAGAGCACAAGAATGGTAAATGGCAGACTCGAACCTACAACCTCACTTGAAAGTGTGAGAAATTATTACTCTAAAAGGCATTACATTGGCTAGGTGTCCAACTTTTTGCGTTGAAAAGCAGGTTAGAGTAAACGATTCTAAGGAATCGTAACTAAACAATTTTTGAGATATCTTTCTGATGAAAATGTTGTATCTTATCTACAAAAATAACAGAAGAGAAAATGATAAGAAAATGTATATTGTTTTCTTATAATTTTCTCCAAAGAAAATATTGTAAAGATGAGGCTATCTATTTCTTTATAAAATAATTATGGAAATATGTATGGAAAAGTTGGTAACATTTTGCACTAACTTTTCCATGACTATATCTCGAGAAAAAGGTGTAGAAAGAGATTCTCCCTTTTTTAAGCAATTTTTTGAAGAAAAAATGATGGAAAATGGGCAAACTATCTCTAAAATGTTTTTCACACTATATTGTGGGAAAAACAGGTCATGTGGCCAGTGCTACGGCTAGGCTATATATAAAAAGACACTGCTATGGACTTATCAGAGCTATGTAGCTGACATAGCTCTATATAACAGTGGGCATTTTTTCAGATGACTAGGGACTAGCTTTTTTGAGAACAAGGCTGGTGAGATGATGCTGGCATTGATCTCAGAGATCCTTGATGATAATGCTGCAAACAGTGACCATAACTTTGCTCACCCAGTGTCAAGACTCGGTCGAAGACAGCAAGAGTGCCGCCCAAGTCACCAACCAAACACAAGAGAGATAGAGACGAGAGTGAGGATCAATGGCAGCAGCACAGTGCCCTGGATAACAGGTACAGTACGGTACAGACGAGATGGACAGTCTAAGGAAACAGGTGAGCTACAGCGAGCCTATAAATACTGGGAGAACAATAGGGAAAAGGACAATGAGCACAGGAATGGGTCAGACAATAGGAATGAAAACAATAGTGGCTGAAAGGAGAATAGGGTATAGGGGAATAAGGGGCCAGCTGGGTCATATGATGAAATGCGCAGGTGATAAGGCAATGGGAGCATGTGACCGATGTAATGCACGTATGGAAGTGAGAATAGCAGAGAGAAATTGAGCAATTCATGACATCCAGGCAGTGTGGACATTCCTGCA
Source organism: Hericium coralloides (assembly GCA_003675405.1). NCBI lineage: Eukaryota > Fungi > Basidiomycota > Agaricomycetes > Russulales > Hericiaceae > Hericium > Hericium coralloides. The sequence continues at coordinate 69,836 of QUOP01000166.1, read as the reverse complement.
AACATTGATGAGCAAGTTGATGCAGTGGCTGATTTGGAACCTGTCAAGATGGGCCATAGAATGTGACTCAAACAGCAGAATTAAATAACTCTATTTTGATAAGAACTTGAAGTTCTGGGAAGCCTGAGGCTTATATACATGCTATATAGTATATGCTAGCTAATAGATAGATGTCATGAATCAGCCTTTTGGTCCTCTTCATTCCCTTTGTTCCCTATATGGTAACCCCCTTGTTCACTCCCCTTGTTCCCAGTTAGGATGTCCCTTGTTCCCTATTAGGATATCCCTTGTTCCCCTTTGGGACATCCCTTGTTTCCTTTCCCTTTGTTCCCCTTTGGGTTATCCTTCTAGTATATATAGGGCTACCTTTCTGACTGGCTTCCTCAATTTGTCCACTTGATAACCCAGTCCTCTTGTACCCTGCTGTCTTTACTCTCTATGTCATCCTCTGCTCTTTGACCTTTGACCCCTTGGAGTGACTTGGATGGTCCCACTGTCCTCTTGATCCCAGTCTTGACAATAGAGGAAACAATGGACTTTTTGACTGTGAACCCATACTAGACTCATCTGCCTCTATGACCTGTGACCAAAGGCCAAATAGGCAGGGCTTAGCAGGCTCTATGACCTGTGATCAGTGCCTAAAACCATAATGGTACAGTATAGTGAACTACAATAGATAATATTAGGTATGGAAAATAAGAAGAGTCCTATGGACACTATGTCAACTACTGTAGCTACTGTAGCTACTGTAACCAATGTTAGTTCACAATAGTAGATATGGTTTTTTCAGATGCTAGATGACCTATCTTGACTTGTCCAAAGTAGCCTTTAAACACAGTAATTGTCAAGCAGTCACCAAACAGAACTTTAAAATTTCATATCTACCGAAATGAGCCATGTCTATCTTTTTTACAGGTAAAATTGAGCTGAAATACTTCCTCTTGCTTCCATAATCCAGGTTTGATGAAAACCTGTTCCTTTTTGGGCCAAGGACATTCTTAATATGGACAATGTCGTATGCCAAGCTGGTCCAAAACATTTCACACAAAACCTCTATCCCTGAATTTGCCCAGCCATGTAGAACAATACATAAACAATTCTAATCAGCAAGGATCGCTTGAACAACGTTAGCCACACGCAATTGCCTCAGGTCTGTATATGTCTGTCCATGTGACAAAGCATGATCAAAGCCTATTCGGTGCATGACTTCACGCTCAACATACCTGACCAGTCCCAACGAAGAGAATTGGTTGTCCAGTGACGTAGGTCATCGATAGAGCGGCGCCAACCTGAGATAGACAAGTCAAAAAGGGGTGCTATGGGGGATGAAATATTGGTACTTTGTCATCAACAGTATCCCATTTCGTCACTAACATCCCGTCCACTCCGCGACCTTTGCCCATGCCGCTCAATCCAGAGAAGTCACGGAGCGCCCGATCAAACTTAGACAGCTGATCGACCGCCTCGTTTCCCACGAGTGCCTCGCCAACGAAAATTATCTTGTCAGGATTATTTACGGAGACAAGCTGCAGAAGCCCAATTAGAGACAAGGGCCAGTGGTACCAGATGTTCGACTGACCTTTGCCAAGGCACGCATCAGTGGCTGAAATTGTGGTAAATCAACTCGTATCATCCGACGGAAGACGCACGTACCTCATTATCTTGCATTCGACCAGCCGTATCAATAAGGACGACATCGAAGTCAGTATCCCTCGCTAAAGGGGGCTGTGTGAAAATGAATTCGAGGATAGATCAATCAGGTATACCGAAGGCAATGGCTTCCTTCGCTATGCAAGCGGCATCCTTTCCATACCCTCTCTCGTAGAGTTCGACCCTTCCTTTGCTGTCTGTCGCTCCGTTGACGCCCAGCATGCTTAAATTTCGGACGTGAACCCGTAATTGCTCTACCGCGCCGCTTCTAGAAACATAGTTAGCTTTGTTATTGATCCCCTAGGGCGACAGACAGCTCAGAGCACCCTATCAAAGTGATATTATGATACTCACCGGAAAGTATCACAAGCAGCGATAAGAACTCGAAGACCATTCTGTATGAGCCAGAAGCAAACTTTAGACAGATTCGTGCTCTTGCCCACACCATTGACACCAACAAAGGTGATGATGTATGGCAATCGCAGCTGCGTTGATGACAAAGGAGACGAAAGTTTGCTCCGAATGGAGAGCAGGAGATCTGTTGATGTCTTAGGAGTTAGAATCCGCGTGATAGATGTTGACAGCGCTTGGCGAACAATGGCGCTCGTCGCTAACAATGTCATGAGATAGTGCGTGACACCAGTGAAAGCATGGGGCGTACTCTGGAAACCACCGACTCTCTTTCCTATCAAATTCTCCTCCACGCCTTCGCATATTTTCTCCGCGATATCCTTTGCGACATTTTTCTTCATCAGATGCTGCTTCATGTCCTCGAGTACCGGTCTCAGATCTTCCTGCGCGAGTAGTTGTGATCCCGTCAGCCGCGCCAACACAGATCCAAGAGCGCCAAGGGAGGTTGCTGAGGGTTTTTCTGCAGGTACATTGGTTGCATTCAGGGCTTGCGAGACAGCATCATCTCCTCCGTTCGCGACTTGACCATACTCCCAATCCTTCACTTCGTAAAGACCGTCCTTCGTACGTGTACCCAAAGATGTTTTATCCACCAAAGCATGCAGATCAAACGAGCCAAATGAGCCCACATTGATTGGTTTGTCGGAACTGAAATCGAGAGAAGCCATGTCAGACTCCGTCGGGGCTTGGTCTCCCCATTTGCGCTGGACCTTCTCCTTAGATTTTCGTTTGACGGCGATATCGGAGCTGTAATATAGTAGAATAAGACCGAAGAACGCCAAATGAAGAATTGGCCTACTCAGAATTGGGGTAGCTTTCTTTGCTACTCCCAGAATCGGTTCGCACCAGTCCCCGCGCACCTTGCCTCCCTCCTCTACCTCTCAGCCTATTTTTGAGTGTTTGTACATTTCTAGCCATTTCATCCAATGCTGGGGAAGAAGGTCCGTCAGAAACTGGTACCGTACCTCAGCATTGCAAATGGCAAGACCCAAGACAAATGGGCCCACCTGTGACCAAATCTTCCGAAACGTGATTTGGGGATTCCAAGGGATTTTGAATCGCAGGTCGCGTGCGAGACTTCCGACCCTAGCGAGCCACGTCAAAACTCGAGGATTCACTCAAAGGGCGAGTGCGTACCTCCGCAGCCCTTTCTTCTATACCTTTCAACAACTTGTCGAACATAGTGTCCCATCCTTCCAATGCCTTCGGAATATCCCAATGAAACAGGTTCAGGGCAGCATTGGAAGTAGCCACGTCGCTCCCAGTGATGGTATGCAGGGATGCAGCAAATGTAGTAAGAAATGGATGAAACAGTTTGACAAATAGGTTCTTCAGTGCTTCAAGCAGATCATCAATGTATGTCAGATGTAAAATGCGCTGGTGTGCAACCTGGAAAGGGCCAGATTAACAACTCGGTTATATGTGCATGGGCAAGTAGGGACACACAACGATGATCAGGTCGAGATCATTGACAAAGGTCCACGTCAAAGTACACCCATCCTTTTCGAAGCTCGCTTCTGAGGTACGATCTTCGATGAGAACTTCACGTATGAGCGAGCTCACAAGAGAAACAGAAGGTGAAACCAATCTGAAGCGGCCGGCGTAAAGGAACGAGACCATAACACGACGCCACCTAACGGGAGATATGGGTGAGCGAGAACATGAAGAAAGAAAGCCGGATAACCTTTATGTGATATAGAGCAGTGATCCAACATGGCAAGACGGAGACAAGGAGATGATATGGGAGTTCAAAATTGGCGCAGATGCTTGGAGTTCCTGGTCTTAGTAAAGCCAGGCCATGGGTTTGGTCTGGGTCGAATGTTCCGGGCAGGGACAAACTGTCACAATCAGTAACGTTACACTCTGTCACTTCGGTCAGTCTATCCCTCCTCCACCCACTCCTGATATTATCTGCATCATAGTCTTGCACATTGCTCTAACACGACTCCGAAGGCAACTACCATGATGATGCTATCTCCAGTTTCAACCGTCTACATGGACGAAGATCAGGACAAAGTACGTCCCTTGGGAGGTAGGGCCATTCTCTTGGCATGTACGATGGTATTGACTTGTTTTTAGGGTTATCAGTGTGCCGGACCATCAACATGGAAGAACTGAATTTAATAAAGAAGGTGGATAGACAGCCCAAAGCCAAAACGGAGTCGATCCTGTTGTCCGAAGGGCGGACTTATGTGCTGCTATATCTGCAACTGCTCAAGAAGCTGCAGCGTATTGACACTATGCAATGCGTCCTCGTTCTGATTGCAGACGCCTTGGCTGGTACGTTCGTTCAGGCCTTACCGGTCATGACCTACATAATAATTTTAACCCTAGATAATGACGAACGGGCGGTGTTGTTCACCGCAACATGTGACTGGGATGGTGACTTGCCAACGCTTCTTGCCTCCCACCACCACCTTCCCCTTTAGGCGCCCCGCGTCTAAGGCGGTGGGCATCGTCGTTTTGCGACGACGACGGCCCCTGACGGCCCATCTACACTACCGATCCCTCTAATTCAACTTATTCCTGGAGGCCAGCCTACGACGACGGGCACCTGGGTCGTCACCGCCGACTGGATCGGCACCGATCGCCGCGGGATTTCACCGCTCTCCTCATCCTCGTCCTTCCTCCCACACCATAACCGAAACAACTGTTCAGCTCCCTCGCACAGACCGTCCAAAAAAGACCAACGGAGCCCCCGTGTCGCCCTTCATCGAACCTGGAAGACCCCCCCAGGCGGAGTCGCCCACACGACGAAACACCAGCTCGAGGTAACGTGCACCTGGGTGGGAAAGAGATGAAAAAGTCTGGCTTTTGGGTAGCCCCCTGCAGGGCGGTGATGGGTTGAGGCATCAATTGCGGGAGGTGCCACCTTCGAGGGGCCAGGTCTCAGCCGGCCATCGTCTGCATGATTGACGAGGATATGGGTTTCTTTGCAGCCGCTCCTTTTCTTACCATTGTCACATCCGCGACATATGTTTCATCTGTGATGTATTCTCGCCGCCCTCGCTTTGGGGCTGTATGCCGTTTTTGAGCCCGCAGCCCCCCCACATCTGGTCTGGCCATAAGGCCGCAGACTCCCCACACATCTCGTTCGTCTCAATTACGATTCGCTGGTCACTTTCTAAGCTGGACTACTCTACTATAACGTACTGTACCACCGCTCCACTCCCCCCATTCTTGTCTCTCTTGTACAAGGCGCGACTGGCTCCGTCCGGCGCTATATAAATACTTGATTTAAATTTAAAAAAAAGATGCTGACTTGCCATATGGACCCTTGTTTCGGTCTGTCTGCGATTTTGACTTCGTGCAAATGAAAGCAGCGCAGATCCTGACACTACTTTTGAGGTATGCGACTTTTCTTCCAGGCTTCTATAGCATTCATTAACGCCAGTACCAATTCAGTTCAGGTTCGGTGACAGTCCATTCTCCTCATATAGAAGCCTTGCTTGACATTTTGGCATCCTCCTTCATTCAAAATCTGTCAATGCAGAAGCGGGATATTGCAGTATAGTGTCTTGAAGTTTTACTTCCGCAAATGGAGGTCCGCAAAGCTATTTGGGCTATGCCGAACCTGATCCATGCATAAGTCGACTTCCTCATAAGCATCTGAATTAAGATAGGCGACGCGCAAATCCTGCACCCCTCACAGCATTATGTAATGTGGCATGGGAACTGCCAAATTTGGGCTTGGTATGCCGCTTAGTCAAGTCGGTGCCAGTGGGGAAGGGAAATGTACAGTACATCTAGACTAGTATCTATCGGGAAGTGATTTTTTGACTTCTGTCACCATCTGGGGGAGGTAAAAAATGATGCCCATGATATCTCCGGTTTGCCCAAGTTGCTTGTGGACCCGACAGGCCTTGTCCATAAGCCGAGATGAACCGTGCAGAGCGGTTAGCATACTGCCAGATTGTGAGCAATGGAACATCATCAAGCGATGCCTTGATGTTCCATTCCATCTCAGCAAACCACTTGTCCAAGGACTAATGCAGTAGCTTGCTGCTCCCTGGCCATACTGCTCGATAAGATTGAGCTCGCAGTGAAATTCATCCAGATCTGGTTCAACTTCCAGATCAGAATCCTTGTCTGTGACATCTGTGAGAGATGGTGAGTCATTCTCATCCCATTCTGAATCCCACTCAGCATCCAAGTCTGATCCCAGATCATCTGGACTGACAGGTTTGGCATCTTTGGGCTCTGGGGTGAGATTACGGTGAGTCTGACCATGAGAATGAAGATTTCGTGCACATGCACAGTTGGCAGTTGACTTTGCAGGCATCTTGATGCTTTCTGGTGCTCTTTTGTATGCCTACTGGCTCTGCATGGTAAACTATAATGCAGTCATCTAATTTATTTTATATCATTTTTCAACTAACAAATAGTAACACCGAGCTGTTGTGGGCTCGCGCGGGGGATGTCGTGGTTGCTGGGCATGTGTCCAGGGCCTCATATGAGCTGTTGAGCTCGGCTGACATGGCGGGATCCCCGCACGGGTCGAGACAGATCCCCGCGTGGGTCGAGACAGATGCACGCAGGCTGGGAGCTGCGAGGCAGAGGCGACGTGGCAGATCTGCATGGGCTATTGAGGCTCGTGCGGGCTCTTGAGGGCACCAGAGGGGGGTTGTCATGGGTCTTGAGCACCTGGCACCCTCGCATGAAGTGGTAGGTCCATGTGTGGATCCAAGAAGGTGCGCGGGGGAATGGACGACGTGGGTATGGGAGCGGGGAGCTTGTGACGGCACCGTGTGTCACGAACATGACAGCGGTGAGGCAGCGGTGATGGCGGGGACACGGACACAGGGGCGGGACACGTTGAAGCCGAGGGTAAACAGGGAGTCTTGCTCGATAACGAGCGAGACTCCACATTAGTGTGAAGAAAAATAAAATAAAAGTTTTTATTACTCACCTTATAACCCTCTTCTCCATTTCCAAACCGCTCTGCCTTCGAGTCAAGCGAAAATGATAAGGAGGAGGGTGGAAGGAGGTCGAAGGACGAGGGGTAGTATGTAAGCTAGTAGGGAGCAGCAAGCGTTCAATGTTTGGTCTTCAGCCACAGCCAAATGCATACAAATGCAAACAATTTCGAGCTTCATAAATCAAGTAAAATCATGAAAATTTGGAGAAAAAGAATAAGAGTACTACTTACTAATACAGTTCGATCGAATCCAATGTATTTCTAATTATTGTACTGTACACTACTGGATTACAATGACCACTTAGTGAAGTCTGGGTTCGCAGCCTCCGACGCAGATTTCGACATCCGCTGGCAGCTACAATTGCAACTCCACCGGGCAAACCCACACGCAGCTATATAACGATGCACGACGTGCATCGTCTCCTTCTCTTCAACCACTACCTTGTCTGCCACGTCCCCTCTCTCTTTCTAAGGTAAGTCGTTCGTTCTCTTTGTTATGCTTTCATGCTTATGCATTCTATTTTCTAACTAGGTGTTTGCTTTTCTAGTATGTAGGTTAGCTTTCATTTGTTATCTTTGTTATGTTTTTTGTGGCCCTTGTACATTTCTGCTTTTCTTATAGTTAGGTAAGCTTTCCTTTGTGACCTTTGTCTTTTGTTATCTTTGTAGGGTTTCGCTTTTATAAGACTTTGGGTAAGCTTTTCTTTGTGATCTTTGTGGTCTTATACTAAAGTTCTTGTGTTAGTAATTTTCACTTTTATAATATAATGGTAAGCCATTTATAATCTTCCTTATGTTCTAATACCCATACTCATGTATATTATTCTTGTTAGATTTTTGCTTTTTTGGTGTAATACATTGTAGTTTTGTAGTTATTTGTCATGTTGTTATGTTATGTAATACATAGTCAATAAAATTTGTTATCAACTTCTTGAATATGTGTGATTGACAAAATCTGGTGCATTTGAAAATCCTCAAATTTAAATAGCTATTAGTCTTTTTAAAGTCTAGCAAGGCTATGATATAATATTATAACATTGAAGTCTATTGATAATCTACTAACAGATCATATATGGTATCTATACTGATAGTAGTAGATATATTCTACATAGCTAACATAATTGTTATAGCTATCCTTATAGCTTCATAGCCATCTCTTATAGCACTATAGCTCTCATAGCACTCTATAGCTGTCCGAAGTAACTTCATAGCACTTTATAGCTGGCCTGCTTCTATGGCCAGCTATAAACATAGGGGCATAGCTATGGACATATGACAGATATGAAGCCTATATAGAGCTCTATAGCCATGTGGATTTTCTCAGATGACAATGATCAGATGACTTAGGATTTGTCTATCTAATTGCTATAGGATGCAGCCATTCTTCAAGCCACTGTCTTGCATCCATGGATGATGTGAGATGTCTGCAGGTATGGTGTTAGCAGGCACAGTATCATGAGGTGGGCAATGTGAGGCAAGCAATACAATGCCACACTCCAGTGTATTGGTATTGGCATCTGCTAGCAATACAAGACATGGGCAGACGTAGACATGGCAATATGAGTAACATGGTATAAAGGCAGAGAAGCAGGACATCAGTGAGTGATACAATGCAATATGGCCATAGTAATGCAAGGTGAGCACTAAGATCTAGTAGCAAATGTGCATATAAGAACAATGATAGTTATATTTAAGATGGTAGATTTATAAAATCAAATCTGATTGTTCTGACCAGGTTCGATAACCTGTGTTGGTCCCATTCATATGGCAATGTCAACACGGCACCAAGTCCATCACTAAAGCGCTGCTAGTGGTTTTGAGGAGTACAACACTAAGGCCCTACCCTTAATGAGGAAGAGTAGAGGATGTTGAAAGAGAGGAGGAGCGAAGATGAGTAGAGTGAATCAAGCTGCTATTGCGAGTAGCTAGAGGCGAGAATACAAAGAGGATAAACTTAGTGTTACAAGTCCGAGTACGTAAGGTTTATATACTATGCGACAGGCAATGGGAACTGCAAGGGAAACAGTAGGAGAAACGGGAATGCTGATAGATCCATGGAAGGAACTGGCAATGGATCCATTGGGGCTGTGCAGTCTAATCAATCAATGGAGAAAACAATGATGGTAAGTGATAGATCGATAGATCGATGGATGGGTGGAAGGTATCATCGTAGCGGAAAAGAAATGATAAGTCCAAGAAAAAAGAAAAATAAAATATGGTCATAACACTGATATACTTCAGACTCATAGGACATGATGGGTCGACAGAGGTGCTGACTAACAACATGATGCAGAGGCAGATCAAGAAGGCATTAGGCAACATTTGTAATGGTGACGGAGGTAGTGTCATCTGAGAAAATCTAAATCTATATAGCCAGCACTGAGAAATATATAAGCTATATGGTCTATATATGTGTTTCTCCTTACAATATAGATCTATATAGACTATATAGACTATATAGTACCAGGCATCAGATATATAGTGCTATATAGCTGGGTTAATTCACTATATAGGTTATATGGTCCTAGTGGTCCTCTATGTAGACTATATTAGTTATATACTCTATATAAGTTATATCAGACATATACCTTCAACTTTAGGATCTATTCGATGCCTTCAATTTTCACACTTTTTTGATGTCAAATTTTTTTATTCAGTAAAGTATCTACAATTTTTTCACTACATCATTAGCGGCGGCAGAGCGGCACGCGTGGCTGTGCTGACACGTGGCGCGCGACACCTGGGTGCGGGGCATGGCACCATTGCTGGCGCGGGGTGCTCGCACGCGCTGGCGCGACGCGGCGCCTGGGATGCGGGGCCTAGCGCCATGGGTGCAGTGCACCGTGGGCGGCAACACGCCGCTGCCCTGCACGTCGTTGGCAGAGCTGGCGCCGTTGCTGGCGCATGGCGCGGCGCGATGGGCATGCGGGGCCTGGCACCGTTGGCGTGGCGCGGCGTGGGCGGCGGCGCCGCTGCGTGGGTGGGACATGGCGCAGTTGGCACGGCGCGCCGCTGCCGCTGTGTCATTGGCGGCACTGGCGCCATTGCTGGCATGTGGCGCAGCGCGACGGGCATGCAGGGCCTGGCGCCGTTGGCGCGGCACGGTGTGGGCGGCGGCGGCGCGGCATAGGCAGTGACGTGGCGCGTTGGCACGGCGTGGAGGGCGTTGACGGCGTGCTGGTGGTCGTGCCGAGGCACGGGGCGTGTTAGCGCGGTGTGGGGGGCGTTAGCGGAGTATCGCCGGCGTGGGAGAGGTGCGGGGGCGTTGGTGCGACGCGGAGGGTGTTGGCGCGGCACGGAGGGCATTGGCGCGGCGTTGACAGCGCGCTGGCTGCGTAGACGAGGCGCGAGAGGCGTTGGCAGGGCGCGGGGCATGCGGGAGGGGCCAGGCTGGGGCAGGCCCGTGCACGATGCAGCAGGCCCGTAAATGGGCTGGCGAGGGCAAAGGAGGCACGAGGGTGCGGAGCCCGTGTGCGACGCGGTGGGCATGTGTGCGGGGCGCGGCGGGCATGCGCGTCACGTCGGGCCATTGTGCACGACGTGCGTGCGCTGGCGTGCCCGTCACGGTGTGTCGCCGGCGCACAACGGTAGCCGTCGTCGTTTAAAGCAGCGGGCGGGGCGTGGGGTGCTGGCGACGTGGCGCGGAAGTCGGATGGGATGGGGAATGGAGAGGCCCGGGGGAGAGAAGTCGAGAGTATCGCTCGAACGAGCGATACTCTCGAAGTTAGCACGAATAAACATAATAAAGCTTATTTTCACATACCTTGTATGCCCTCTGCATACTCCTACATAACCCCCTCTGGCGTTTGGCTTGACGACTTAGAGAAAGGGAAGGAGCAAGGAGAAGGGGAGTGAAGGAAATCATGGTGGTAGCAAGGAGAGCGAAACGAACTTCGACGCGCGTTTCGGTGCTTCAGCCACCGAACGGACGAGTCATTGTTTCTCGCGATGTAGAAAATCAAATAAAATCAAATAAAATCAGACAAAAAATGAGGGTACTATATCGAATAATTAGAATCTATTGAATGAGCTACATATGTATCTAGTGTAATCTACTGTCCTGGACAGCACAGGGAACTTAGTAAAATCTAATTGCCAGCCTCTGACGGGGCGCTCAGCAGTTCCCGGCAGCCACAATTTGAACTCCGATGCGTCCGTGTATTTATCGCACGTGTCGCGCGTCGTCTCTTTCTCTCGAACCACAACCATCTCTGCCACGTCATCTTCAATTGTGGCTACAGTAAGTGCCTTTCTTCTACAGTGCCTTACATTCTTATCCTGATGTTGTATGTTGTCTTAAAGATTTCGCTTTTCTAATGTTTTGGTAAGTCTATGTTGTAGTCTTTTAGTGTTTACTTACTAACTAGCCTTTGTTAAGTGGCTAGATTTTCACTTTTTGTTATTCTGGTAAGCTTTGCTTGTAGTCTTTTGTGTATGAGTCTAACCTTTGCTTATCTTTTTGTAGTGTCTCTCCTTATAGTCTATTATATTATGTTTTGTTTGTAGTTATTATTTGTATAGTTTCAAAATGAAATCACTTGATGTTCCCTTATTTACTATTGTGTGATTTTGAGTGTTGAGTTCTAAACTTTTGTAATCAATTATGCTATGAATTGAACTTTTTATTTGTAGTTTATATATTTAAGTGTAGTATACATAGACTACATAAGATAGACAAGCAACTGTAGCTTATAGATTATATATATCATATATAGTATTCATAGCTGACTTGAATTGCATAGCATATATAGTTATCCTTGTAGCTATATAGCATCTATAGCACTATATAGCTATCTCTGGTTGCTATATAGCACTATATAGAACACCTCTCTCTATAGCCAAATATATAGAAAAGGGGATAGCTATGGGTTTATATAGACTATGTAGAGTATATAGTTCTATATATCTATGTGGATTTTCTCAGATGATGTGCATGTTAGAGACAGTAGAGATGACCAAAGAACCTATGCACCAAGGCAGTGGGGCAAGAAATAGATTTTGATAGATTTTAGTGTTGCAGGAGATGCTGCAATCAACTGCCCAATGTAGATGCATGTCCTAAGGGCAGCAGAAATTGAGTTTTTTATGGAACATGCTCCTTTGCCAGCAGAAGGCACCAGTCCAGCCAAAAGAACATGTTCCATGGAGGCCTAAGGTCTTGTTTTTTTATTGGAACATGCTGAGCAGCATGCCTCACAGAGTCTTTGACATAATGTGGGCACAAACTTAAGTAAATAAATTAGACTCAGTAAAAATGGCAACTTGGACATGTTTTTGTGCCCTCCCCTTTGTGCAAAAAATCACATTTTTATTAGCATGTAGCTACTTACCAGATCCACTCTGCTAAAAATCAGTGGCAGAAGGGGCATCAAATAACTTGCATCATGGACAACATCTGGAGGCAGTCACCGAGCATCTTGGGCAAGCTCAGACTACATCAGCAAACATGACCATTTTTTTGACTCACTGATAGTGGTCTGACTCATATAGAAGTAGTCTGATTTACCATAATTTACAATCTGACTATCTGACACTTCTGACTTGAATAAGTCAGACTACTGTCAGATGGATCAAAGCACTTTCAGATAAGTTAGACTACTGTCAGTGAGTCAGAAAAATGGTCATGTTTGCTGATGTAGGGTTAAGACTCTGACTAACAGCATGTCCCAGTGTATTTTAAATATAGCATACTTTCAATATATAACGATACATTAAGAAATCCTTTTAAAAAAGGAATCGTTCTGCCATGCAAAGCATTGGCCCTCTTCCTCCAAGTTTCCATTGCTCTATACGTGCAAATTAGAGTCATCTCTCACGTCGACACCCAGACATTCGTCGCCTGTGCCTCGGACATTGCCTATCACCATCGACGCCCTGGACACGGATCCCCGCTCACCATCTCCCCTTCGACACCGTTCTCTTTCCAAGCCTACGGGCTCTTCACCCCGGAACCTTCCCCTGACCCTGTGTGGGCCCGCGAGAGAATAGGCAGATCCTTTCTTTGCACCCCATATGCCGCCAACACTTTGACTCCTCGACTCCTCGGCCGTCGCCCTGTTGCGGCAGACTTCTTTTAGACAACCGCCATTGCTTCCCAGGACCCCCACTCTTTCCAGACCTCCGAGCCATTCCCGCGAGACTACTTTGTCTACACCCTTGAAGGAATCACCAAGGTCCATTTTGGTCACCAGGACGATCACCCCAACCAGTGGTATTTCTTAGAGCATGACAACTACCCGTACTTAGAATCAAGTGATTTTGATGTTGCAGAAGAAGAATACCACCGTCTCCACCCTGCTACACCACCGCTTCCACCCCAGGCTCCACCTGTTGTCAACTCTCCCCCAACTCATGTTGAACCAGACTCAGTACCCCTAGGAATCACATACAACAACACCACCCAGAAGTACTACGCATACCGGTCCAACACCAATCGACAGGTCGTCGGGTGGAGAAGGAATCTCACAGAGAATCGTGATCAGTGGTTTTGGCAGGCCAGTAAAATCTTCCTCACTGACGCAGAACTTGCTCTCTCTTAGTCAGTCTTGATGCAGATTGAACAAGATCAACGAACTCGACAGGCTACTCTTCGGGCCCCATCGCCGGCTGTACCCTTCTCGTCCACGACCCCTTCGGCCCCACCGGCAATTTCCACTGCCCCAGCTCCCCCTGCTGTCCACGTTGCCCCTGTCCCACCTGTCTCTCAACCCACCGTCACTGCTCCTCCTATCAACGTCAAACCGGTTATCCACCCAGTCCCAGTACCTGTTCCCGCACCCCCCATCGACATGTCCACCGGCGACATTGGCGTGAAGCCCTCCCCATTTGAAGGGGATCGTTCGAAGTCCAAGGAGTTCAAGCTCCGTATTCGGTTGTTCCTCCATGCCAATGGCACGAAATACAAGGACGACTCAGCAAAGGTTTCGCTGTTCCTGGACCTCTGCCAGGGGCCTATTGCTGGTGCCTGGGCGGTGCAGCGTGCCGAAGAAATCCTCAACGATGACGACATCAAGTCAAAAAACTCGGGTCATGTATGCCACTTCGCGACCCTCAACGACCTCTTCACCTGCTTCGACACTGACTTCTCTCCTCTCGACGCCACCACTGAGAACCGCGACACCCTTCATAACCTCAAAATGGGCACGCAACCAGTGGTGGACTACATCACGGAGTTCGAGACCCATGCCCCCCACACGGGTTACAACGACGAGGCCCTCATTCAGTGGTTTAAGGTGGGCCTCAACTCAGCGCTGCTCAACGATTGCATGAGCACCTTCCCCATGCCCAAGATGTTACCCGAGTGGAAGGAAAGAGTGCATGACAGGAATGCAGCGTTTATAGAATGCTCGAGGTTCCAAAAGAGTTGCCCCTCGATGGGGAAACCACCGGTGAGCAACTGCTCCCCTCAATCCACTTCTGCTAGCTGACCTCGTACTGTGGCTGCTGCAGAGACTCGGCTCCCTTGCCTCACTGAGCAAGACCGGGAGCGTCTTCGCCGTGAAGGAGCATGCTTCCGGTGCCGCCAGAAAGGGCACATGTCTCGCGACTGTGTCGCCAACTCCACCCCCAGCGTCAGAGCACTAGAAACCGGCCCAGCTCCGGGAGTAGCTCAACAAGACCAATCGGGGACTCTCGACGTCCCGCCCGTCAACAGGTCCATCGCCGACCTGTCCGTGCAGTTGCAGGCATTGAGTGCGGAAGAGAGAGAGGAGGCACAAGCGGCGTTGAAGGACATGGTAGCGGGTTTTTAAGGTGCCTCCCAGCGACGTCGTCTGGTGGTGGCAAAAAATGTTTCTTTGATCCATCCAATCGATTCTCTGTACTATCCAATCCCTGTGAGCAATTGTATCCGTCGTCCCTGCATATGTCCGCTATCACACCCAACCAACAGACACCATCCATCATGCTCCAAGTTAAGATTATCACAACCCCGATCAAGAAACAAATTGATACTGAGGCTCTCCTTGACAGTGGTGCTGAAGGAATCATCATGCACCCAAGGTTTGCCAAGAAACACGGATTCCTCCTGAAAAAACTTCCAAATCCATTCCCTGTCTGCAACGTGGACAACTCCGAAAACATTATGGGCTGGGTATGCCACTCAGCAACACAGAATGTGCGCATACACACACAAAAGTCCGGGTCCTACCATGAAGAAACAGCTGAGTTCTACCTTGTCGATATCGGTGACTATGACATCATCCTGGGGACAGATTGGCTGCAAGAGCACAATCCTGAGATTGATTGGACTACCCGACGTGTCGACATGACCCACTGTCCTCCCTCTTGCGCGTTGCACAAACCCCCGGTCAAGAATTTATCCTCCTGTACCGAGCGACGACAGCCGGTCTCCCGACCTGCCTCAGTCAATACTGTGACCCCAGCCATTACATCACCTCGCCCCTCACCTTGTCCACTCCCACAGGTCCCTTTTGTCCCTGCACCCATTCCGAAGTATGTGGTACCTGCTCGTCGGGTGCAAGGTGTCCGTCTACGCTGAATTTGTCTACCTGCTGTTCCTAAGCAGCTATTCACTGAGGACGACGATGACCACCCTTTTGTTGACCACTCTTGGGTTGAGGAAGGCCTCCGCCTTGCTGGCATCATTCTGGACACAGAACCTCCCGCTCTGCCCGATGAAGATGAGGCCTACCAGGAGACCATCCGCATATGCCGCTCCTTCACCAATGCTCAAGAGCTTGCAGAACGTGTAGCAACCTAGGGACAGGAGAAATCCTTCAATGACATGATCCTGCCTTAGTACCGGGACTTCAAACCTGTCTTTGATGAAGAAACCTCTCAACGTCTCCCAGAACGATGCCCTTGGGACCATGCCATTGATCTTAAGGATGGCTTCGAACCAAAGTCTTGCAAAGTCTACCCGATGTCGCCCTCAGAACAGCAAGAACTCGACACATTCCTTGATGACCATGTCAAGAACATCAGTAAACCTGGAAATTTCTGATTTGTATCTAATTACATCTGATTTGGTCTGATTCAGACAATCAGACAGTCAGACCAGTCAGGTAGGCCCCTATCGTCCAGTGCCTTTCAGACAAAGTGTCTAGTTTCAGACAGCCATCTGGGTGTCAGATAGTCATCTGGGCATTAAACAACCATCTGAGTATCAGGTTGTGTCTGAGAGTTAGACAGCTATCTGTATCAGACAGCCATCTAGGTCTCAAATAGTATCTTAGAGTCAGACAACTATCTGGGTCTGAGACAGAGGACTAAAATCAGAATTTCTCTGAGAGTCAGATATTGTCTGAAGTCAGAGCTCAGCATCATAGTCAGACATGATATAAGATTAGACAAAACATAAAATCAGTTCTCACTCAAATCTCAGACATAACTCAGACCATTATTTCAAATCAGATCAGATTTCAGAACAGACATAAAAATTATATCATTCAAATTACTCAAACAATAGCTAGATAAACAGTATATACACTATCAATGCCCAAAATGGCACAAGATATGGAGCCCAAGATACCAAACAAACTATATAATGGCCATAGAAAATCCACCCATAGTTAGTCAGTACTGAGAACAAAGACCAGATACCTGCTACACAAACCTGAAGCTTAGTACACCTGAGGCATGTTAGTGATAAGATCAAACTGGTAACCCAGAAGCACACAGACCTACTTCATATCATAAACAAGTGCACACACAAATTTAATAAATGCATTGACTTCTATGGTATCACCGACTTGAAAGATCATCAGAACCTTTTCAAAGGTAACGAAGCAAACTTGGGATTGACCTCACGAATGAAGTCTTCGTAGAACCAATGGCTGTACCGCTCGTCTATCAGATGATCAGGGGAAGAGGAGTGAAGTGACGTACGCTTGCTCGACCTGAAAACATATCCTCTCGAGCGATGCAAGCTCCTCGTCTGGTAGATTAAGGATGAGTTGACTGGTTCAAAGTCAGACAAGCAGATATGAAAGGAAGATATACACACACCTGGTCAAATCTGGGGCTCTGTGTGTGTTTTGAGCCGTATACAGCACGCTGGTGACGTGGCAGGTATCTAGAAAAAGTGGTCGGGGGATCGGGAATGAAAGAGCGGCAGCAGTGAGACGAAGGGAGCAGCAGCGGGAATGAAAGAATGAGTACATCGAGAGCAACATTCGACAGCGAACGTCACTCTCTTTGTGAGTACAAGTGGCACGAGACAAAGCTTTTTTTTACTCACCTTGGGCCCCATGAGTCCGTCCCAGTAGCTGTCCCGGTCCCACGATATGACGAAAACGAGAGGAAATAGCGAGGAAACGGGGAGCTATGCAGAGTGAAGTTGGACATGCTGAGCAGGAGGACAAGTTGAACTCGAATGATGTTGAGTCGACGCGTGTTGCCGGGAGTTGCCGATCGGGAGTTGCCGACCGGGCCGGTCGCTTGCCGGAAGCACAATGCGCGTTGAAGTCGTACTCATCTCTTAAGTATCAGTTCTATATATCAGTATCATCTCTCGTATCTCTCCTCCTTTCTTCATTTTCAGATCCCTTGAAGGCCTGAGGGGCTTAGTGAAGGCTCAGGTAAGTCAGAAAAGATGTTTTTGTATTGTCTGTTATACTAACTTGGGGAGTGCTGCTCGTTTTCGAGCGGTATTCCCCATTCTCGATTTAACAAATGGCACACAACGCACTCCCGCCCCTGCCACATTCTGCTCCCCGCATTCCACTTCTCCCGTACCTCAAATTTGCGCGCGGTCGGCCTGACACCCACCGGGTGTCCAAGGTAAGTAAAACATTTCGCTTTCCATTGTTATTCGTGCTAACATGGGAAGTACTGCTCGTTTTCGAGCAGCACTTCCCGTTTTTGCGTGCTCTGACATCAATTCGAAGGCTGAAGGAACACGTTAGAAGGGAGGAGCTTTCTGGAGGCCAGAGAGTTGCAAGGTGAGTAAAAAAGCTTGCTTCTTAATTATCTTACGTGCTAATTTGTGGGAGTACTGCTCGTTATCGAGCAGTGCTCCCTGTTTTCTGTACTGCCTCAACGACCACACGCCGCATTCCACGCACGAAGCCGTGCCTCTCCCATACCTCATCTTCCGCGCGGTCCGTCTCACGCTGGCAGGTAAGTCATCAAAGTTGTCATTATATTTTCCATTGTATCAATTCGGGGAGTGTTGCTCGTTTTCGAGCAGTACTCCCTGTTTTCGCCTTCCTTGACATGATTTGAAGGCCAGAGAGACACGTTAGATGGCCGGACGGGCTTGCTGGTGGCTAGAGGGCTCCAGTTGAGTGTAAAATTTGTTATTTGATTGTCTTCCGTGCTAATTTCGGGAGTACTGCTCGATAACGAGCAGTACTTCCCGTTTTCTATCCTGCCTCCCTCCGTCGCCTCTCCCGTGTTCCCCATTTGCCATTCCCTGTCCCCGCGCATGCTCCGTTTCCGCCCAATGTGCCTTGACCCCGCACAGATGCACATGACCTCGGACGAACGCGCGGGGCCCCACGGTCTTCCGCACGGATGAAGGCAGGAGAGACTTTTTGCAAGCAAAGGTGAGTCAAAACACGATTATTGTATCGTCTACGACACTGACTCGGAAATTACTGCTCGATAACGCGAGCAGTACTCGTCTGCCGTCTGCCGCACCTTCCGCCATCTGCTCTGCATCTCCCCTCTGTCGTGCCCCGCCTTCCCATGCACACTGCCTCCCGCGCCCTCTGCTTTCCGCCTCACGCCCATCGCACCCCCCCGCATCTCCCACCGTCTCGCGTCAGGTCTACACGGACACATACGGCATGGAATGCACCCGCACTGCAGCCACGCCTCTCGCGTGGCCCCGCTGTCTCGTATGCGGTCCTGCTGTTACACACACGACGAGCCCGCGGGTTTATTGACGCCCTGCACCGGCTGAAGGCCTATTGGATCTGGTGAGGACTTGGAGAGCTCGAGGTAAGTAATAAAATGCTTAAATTCATTTCTATTGTACTGATTCCGAGAGTGTCGCTCGTTATTTGAGCGATACTCTCGTTATCTCGTGTCTCCACGCCCCATTGCCCATTCTCCCCATCACTGCCCTCCTCGCATTGCTGTCATGTCGCAACACACGAGCGAGGTAAGTCGAAATTTCTTTACATTATTGTTCATTATGCTGAATTGGGAAGTGTTGCTCATCGAGCAACACTCCCCGTTGCGTGCACTGCACGCTGCATCCCCCATGCCCCGTGCCCCGTGCACGCCATGCCACACACCCTCTCTGTCACATGCCATTGCCGTCTCGCACATGTCCTGCAGTTCCGTGCATGGGATTGAAGGCGGAAGAGGTGAATTGAATGCCCGAGGGGCATATCGGAGGTTAAGGTGAGTCAGAACAGTTATCTTTATATATCTATGGTACTAACTCAGGGAGTACTGCTCGTTATCGAGGCAGTGCTCCCTGTTTTCTGTTCTGTTTTCAGCACCTACGACAACACTCCTGTGACATCCTTGACAGCCCGCACGAGCCCCAACAGCTCGTGCGGGTCTGCCACGTCACGCTTGCCTCCGCCTCGTAGCCCCCAGCCCCCGCGCGCCTCTCTCGACCCGCGTGCAGATCCCGTCGCATCACACGAGCTCAACAGCTCGTGCGAGGACGACAATTGCCTACCCCGATCACGGCCATGCCCGCGCGAGCCCCGAACAGTTCGCACGCCTGTGGCAACGAGACTCGATAACCTATCTTCCCCCACGCCACGTCCACCGCCACAACAGCCTCCCTCCGTTCGCGGACGAGGCACGCGGGCCTCAGATAACACGTGTTGCTCACCGCGACGTACACGAGGTGCTGATGGCATGCACAGGACCCAGACGATGCACGGGGATTGTCATGAGCGCATGCATGCTGTCGGCGATGTGTACGGGGCTCCGGTGACGTATCAAGTACCTCCGCAGTGTGCGCACAGCGTCGGCGAGTTGCGCAGGATGCAAGTGATGTTCGGGAACCCAAGGGTGCGCGTGTGGCATCAACAGCATGTGCAGGCTGCCAGCAGCTGATATGGAGCATGTGTTAGCTGCAGATGGTGTGCATGTGGGTCGTTGACGACCTGCGCAGGCCACCATGTTGATGCAAGCACATCCCGAACTTATTGCTTCTTGTGCCAGGGCATGATGATGTGGCTGCACCATGTGCACTTCCTTCGATTTTACTTTGTAGAGTAGATATTCCATAGAGTTGGTATCATAATATATAATTTTTGGCTGACAAATCTCTGATTCCTGGTAATCATTGAAGTAAAACTGTATAGACTGTAGTGAATATAGAGGATATAGTGTACTAAAGGTACATGGCTTATACAGCTTACATAGCTTATATAACATTGTCTAACAAAATTACATACATCTGGTCAAAGTTCAAAGGTCTGACAGGTCTGGAAGCATCTGGACGATAGGGACCTACCTGACTTGGTCTGAAAAGTAGTACTTGTCTAACTTATATTGAGTAGCTGATAGGATAGTTTACATCTGACAAATGTTTTAAGGTCTGATATATCTGGGAGCATCTGGATGATAGGGACCTACCTAACATTGTCTGAAAATAGCAAATGTCTGACATTCATTCAAAGTCTGATAGGATCACTTGCATCTGATAAAAATTCAATAGTCTGATATATCTAGAAGCATCTAGACGATAGGGACCTACCTGACTTGGTCTGAAACATGGTACTTGTCTGACTTATATTGAGTATCTAACAGGATGATTTGCATCTGACAAATGTTCCAAGGTCTGATGTATCGAGAAGCATCTGGACGATAGGGACCTACCTGACTTCATCTGAAAAGTAATACTTTTGACTTATATTGAGCATCTGACAGGAAAGTTTACATCTGATAAATGTTTCAAGGTCTGATGATATGTCTGAAAGCATCTGAACAATGGGTGCCTATCTGATTGTGTCAGGAAAGTAGTAGATGTCTGACTATTATCCAATGTCTGAGAAATGTACCTATATCTGATCAAAGTCCAAAGACCTGATATATCTGGAAGCATCTGGACAATAGAGACCTATCTGATCTTGTCTGAAAAGTAACAATTGTCTGACTTTTATTGAATGTCTGACAAAATGACATTCATCTAACAGATTTTCAAGTATCTGATAGGTCTGACTATGTCTGATATTCTTCTGATTTTGAAAAATGATCTATACACTATTTTGTTTATGTATGAGTCAGACAAATGGACCTGTTCAGACCTCTCAGACAAGAATTAGATGGTCAGACCAGTCAGAGATTTCCTCTTTTCCTGATGAAAGGCTACATCCGCCCTTCTAAGTCCCCCATGGCGAGTCCTTTCTTCTTCATTAAAAAGAAGGATGGAAAACTATGCCCCGTACAGGATTACCGGGCCCTTAACAAAGGCACTATCAAGAATGAGTATCCTTTGCCACTCATCCCCGAGTTGGTCAACAAGCTCAAAGGTGCCAAGGTGTTCTCCAAGATGGATGTCCGTTGGGGCTACAACAATGTCCGTATCAAGGAGGGCGATGAATGGAAAGCTGCATTCAAGACTAATTGTGGCCTCTTTGAACCCATGGTGATGTTCTTTGGCCTCATGAATTCTCTCGCTACGTTCCAAGCAATGATGAATGAGCTCTTCAAGGACCTCATCGACACCGGCAAAGTCGTCATCTACATGGACGACATTCTCATTTTCACGGAAACCATGGAAGAACACTGCGAACTCGTCCGTCGAGTATTCCAAAGACTTCAAGACAATGACCTCTTCCTCAAGCCAGAAAAGTGCTCATTTGAGCAGACCTCTGTTGAGTTCCTTGGCCTCATCGTCTCTCATAACACACTCGCCATGGACCCCGTCAAAGTTGCAGGCATCTCTGAGTGGCCAGCCCCTCGTAATGTCAAGGATGTCCAGTCCTTTGTCGGTTTTGGAAACTTCTATTGTCGATTCATCTGCGACTTCTCCAAAGTCACCTGCCCCATGTTTGACCTGACAAAGAAGAATCAACCCTGGATCCGGTCAGAGGGTTGCCAACGATCCTTTGACGATCTCGAAGCTGCATTTACCTCATCCCCTGTCCTCATTATGCCTGACTCAACCAAGGCCTATCTTGTTGAAGTCGATGCCTCTGACTATGCAACCGGAGGCATCCTGTCTCAAAAAGGAGACGATGATCAGTGGCACCCAGTTGCTTACCTCTCCAAGGCCCTCACAGAACCAGAGCACAACTATGATATTTACGACAAGGAACTTTTGGCTATCATCCATGCACTGGAAGCTTGGTGCCACTACCTGGAAGGTTCTCCTCATCAAGTAGAGATTTGGACGGACCACAAGAACCTTGAGTACTTCAAGTCGGCCCAGAAGCTGAGTTGTCGTCAAGCTCGATGGGCCCTGTTCCTCACTCGCTTTGACTTCACCCTCATTCATAAGCCAGGCATCCATCACCGACCTGATGCCATGTCGAGGCGACCTGACCACAGAGAGGGGGTGACAGAGGACAACTCAGATCGTGTCCTTCTTGATCCCAAGTTTTTCCAAATCTGCGCCACATGCCCTGCTACAGTTCAATCCATCAGTGACACTAGCTTGCATCGAAGGATTCGTGATACTAAAACCCAGGACACCGAAGTTGCTCAGGCCCTTGAGACAATCCGTGCAAATGGCCCCCACTCCCTAACCAAGAACTTGCAAGAGTGTTAAAACCTGTAGAATACAAGCCGAGACCTCAGTCGTTGAACATACAAGACTGTTATTATATGTACCTGTAGAATACAAGCCGAGACTACAGGTACTGTGAGTAAGAGATTGAGAACCAGAGATAAATAAACTCACCCTCAGTTGTTGCACATACAAGACTGAGGGAAAGAGAGCCACAGTGCGCGCACTCGTTACATTACTACCACACAACGCTCGTGTTGCCCGCTCATAGGACATGTTAAGTCCGACACTCCTCCTCAACGCGAATCCTAATACTTCTCCTCAACGTAAGCCCAGGTATCCTCGTAGGCGAATGAAATCTTTTGTACCGAGTGCCTTGGTAAAAAGGTCTGCAATGTTGTCGGCTGACCGGACTCTGCTGAGCAAGATTTTGCCATCTTCAACATATTGTCTGAGACAGTGGTAATGGACTTCGAAGTGCTTTGACCGTGAATGGAAAGCCTGATCCTGAGACAAGGCCACTATGGCGTTATTATCGCACAACAGAGGTGTGGGATCTTGCTGCAGGAGTTCCAGACTGTCGAGAAGAAAGCATAGCCACATGCACTTCTTTGAGGTGTCATGTGCGGCGACGTATTCGGCGTAGCACGTAGAGTCAGCGACTGTGTGTTGTTTGCGGAAAGACCAGGAGATCATCTGAAAAATTTGTATGTCCTATAGTATAGCTCTATACATCCTACATAAATTTCCTAGAGCCATAGCAAGGTCAATTGCTATGGAGTCCACATAGCTAGGTGGGTTGCTATATAGAACTATATAGTCTAGGTGGAGTACTATATAGAGCTATGAGAGCTATGAGAGTCATTAGAGCTATCTATGAGGCTATGATAGGAGATCTAGCTATACAACATATGAAGACTATGTTACTGATGTACACTCTAGTTAAAAAGCATGTCTATTATATTTCATAACAGCTATCAAGATAAACTTCTAATATATAGCACTGAAAGACTCAATCACCATTTCCTAGTTTGTATTCAAAAGTAAAAATCAACTTTGTTTCACTAATCACAAAAGATCACAAAGTTTATAAAAAACACAACTCAGAATTTTATTGACTCAAGCAAAACATAACATTAAACTACAACACTACATAAAATACTCCTAACAATATCTAGCCCTCTAAAAACATAACATTAATCAAACAACTACATATGAAAAGTTATAACAATAACTTACAATCATTACAAAAAGCGAAATCTAATACATAACAAAGGCCAGTCAGTAAACATGCATGCAAGACTATTATAAATGAGGACTTACCCAAAGTATAAAAAAGCGGAGATGTAGTAGTCTATGCTATGAGAATACAAAAAGATAAGACATTAGCATAAGAAAGAACCAAAACAAAAAAAATACTTACCCTAAAGATAACGAACAAGGACTGTAACAAGGACTGTAACAAGCAACGAGCAACGAACGATGAGCAATGAACGACGAGTGATGAGCGACAAAGAGACAACAAGAGACGAGAGATGAACGACGAGCGATGAGCAACAAGTGATGAACGACGAACGGCGAACGGCGATGAAGAGACGACGACGTCGAGCGACGTGGCAGTGGGAGGTGGTGGTTGAAAAGACAGAAGAAAGGCGCGCGTCGTGCGTGCGTTATATATGACAGCCCGGGTCTGCCCGGCGGAGCTGCAAATTGTAGCTGCTGGGCACTGCCGAGCGTCGCGTCAGAGGCTGATTTGGCAGACTCGATTATCTTGACTCTGCTGCCTGGTAGTATACGGTACAGTAATTAACTAAGTAGCTCATTCTGTCTGTTTAAAAAATCTATTAGTACCTTCTCTGATTTTCTCAGATTAAACACGATTTTATTCGAATTGTTGTGGCCCGAGAACAAGTCTCGTGCGTTTGGTGGCTGAAGCACTTGAATGCGCGTCGACTTCAACTTGTTGCTCATGCCTTTGTTCGACTCATTTGTATTCATCTCTCCTCTGTATCTCCTTCGTCTGCCCGCCCCTTCCCTTTGTTTCTCATCAATTAGGAGGGCTGGTTGGGGTTTCAGGGGATAGAAGGGCTCTAAAGTAAGTAAATACTATCTCTCTCGTGGTCTTTTGTACTAACGAAGAGAGTGTCGCTCGTTCTCGAGCGACACTCTCATTTTTTTCCCTTCTTAGTTCGTCCTCCCCCTCACAGTCCCCTTTCCTGCCACCTGCGCCATCTCTATATCGCCGCCGTCGGTCTCCACACCGACGCCATCCTGCCTGGCCCCGGATCACCGTCACCTCCCTCCCGTCCCTCCCTCGTACGCCCCGATGCCCGCGTCCGGCCGTGCGCACACTTTCACACAGGCTCCGCCGCACATGCGGGGCCACGTGTGGCCCCGTCGACGGTCGACACCGGTGTGTTTGCACGTACGCGCAGGCACGAGGCTGGGCACGGGCCCTTCGCTATGCATGCACGCGCGCGGGGCTATGCATGCTAGCGTATGCACACATGCACGCACACGTGCGCATGGCCCTGCAACTTCGGCCGGGCTCGCGTTGCGCTGCGTCGAGTGCCAGCACATGGGCTGCGCAACCACGCCTGCGCCGCATTGCCAGCGTCGGCCCCTCCGCGCCAACGCGCACGCAACCCACTGCATCAGGGCCGGTACCCCACCGTTTTGTGCCCATGCACCGGCACCCCGCCATTTTGCGCCTACGTGCACGCCTGCGCCCCGCCGTTCCGTGCGAGCACCGGCGCGCAGACCATCGCATCAGCGCCCCGCCATGCCAATGCACGCCAGCACCCACGCCCATGCACCACATGCCTACGCCCCGTCGTTCCGCGCCGATCCCAGTGGGCATCCCATCACATCAACGCCCCGCCACGCGGACATGCCGGTGCCAACGCCGGCACCGGCACCCTCCCCACCCATGCGTCTGCCCCAGGCTACGCCGTTCCACGCCCATGCGCCCGTGCCATGCCGTTCTGCGCCGGCGCTGCCCGCGCGTGTCCCATTGCATCAGCACTCCGCCACGTGGATGTGTCGGTGCCAACGCCCGCACCCGCACATTCTGCGCTCGTGCGCGCTGTTCCATGCCCACGTGCCCACACTGCACCATTCTGCACCAATGCCCCCGTATCCCATCGCGCCAGCGCCCCGCAAGGCCGACGTACCCGTGTCAATGCTCACGCCATTCCGCGCCAATGCCCGCACGTCCCATCGCGTCGGCGCCCGCATCCGCGCACTCTGCACCCCCGCGCCGCGGCTGCAAGATGCCTTCATCACGTATAGTGTCGTGAGTGTGTCTTGTCGTTGCATCCTTCAGTAGTGCGAAGTACTGTACTTAAAATAGCATTGTAAACAAAATTATAAGTCCTGAATATATAATGATTTGACTTAACTTTTGTGAGCTCTACCCAAGGTCACATAGATATCACAGTGGTCATAGTAAGCATGTAAACTTATGTTAGCTACATAGCACCTATAGCTACATGTCATAGATATATAGCACTATATAGCATGTACCTACAGCTATGGAAGCTATGATAGCTTACATAGCTCTATATAGCCAAGCAGGGTGACTCTATAGAGCTATGGAGGCTATTATACCACTATCATAGCATACATAATTAGATACTGTAGCTATGTAGAAAACACTTTTTTCAGATGATGACCCCGAGTCCGAGTGCAAAACAATATCCGCCGATTGACCGTCTCCTGTCTAGGCAGTTGGCATAATCGGAGTCGGTGAAACCTACGAGTTTGATTTCGTCTCCTCCTAAGGTAAGTGAAAGTTCACGTGTGCTTTTGAGGTAGCGAACGATGCAGAGGGCAGCCTTCCAATGTATAGTGCGGTAGCAGTCGAGAAAACCTGATAATTTACTGACCGTGTACGCAATGTCTGGACGCGTGCCGAGAGCCAAGTACATCAAGCATCCGACAAGGGAACGGTAAGGCGTCACTGACATCAAGTCAGCTTCATCCTTACTTATCTCCTCTCGTTTATCGGGTCGGGATAGCTTGAGTCCTGGGTCCATTGGGGTTGGCGCAGGATCTGCATCGCGTTGGCGAAACTGACCAATGATGCAGTCAATGAGCGCAATTTGCGAGAGTGAGACTGTGCGGTTGAGGCGATCCTGTTCGACAGCAATCCCAAGAGCGAATTTAACTTCACCGAGGTCAGAGATCACCCATTTTTCCTCGAGTTGCTGTTTGAAATGCTCATTCTCCTCCTGATTGCTGGCAACGAATAGCATGTCGTCAACATGGATGGCAACGATAGTGGTCCCTTGTTTGGTGTGTCTATAATAGACGCACCATTGACATGGTAGACGCTCGAAGCCCCATTCGATCATGGCGGCATGCATTGTCTTGTTCCAGATACGTCCGCTTTGCTTCATGCCATATAGGCCCTTGCAAAGTTTCCATACCCAGTCCTCTTTGCTAATCTCTTCAAACTAGTGCTGTGGGCAGAACTCACCAGCGCGAATTCTGCCGGCAGATGGCAGAATGCCCAAAATTTTCCGCTGGCAGTTGGTGGCAGACTGGCAGAACGTGGCAATTGCAAAAATGCGGGTTTGCAGTATCTACTGTGTCTATAATGTAATACAACCAAACCATAAGCTCCAGCAACACCTTTTTCGAGTTTCAGGTGTTGACGACGCTGTCAGAGGGAGTATTTGGCTTGTGACGTTGAGAACATGCCACATGCGGCTGTGCAACATGGTCTGAAACTTCTTTTACGGCAGCTCGATGTTAGCTTTCTGCATACGATGCAGGCTCAGTGCTCTTCAGAGCATTGAGGAGCATTCATGTCAGACTTTTCTCAACTGAATATAAATAAATTAGGTCATATTTATGGCCTCCACTGTGGGTGCCAGCCATCTAAACAGGAGAATGATGAGAATGAGCGAGGAAAGCTGTCTGGGATCAAGATAAGATCCCAGAGTGACGGTAAGTCTGGTATATCTGGTTACGAAGTATTTGGTATCTGCCATCTTCTGCCAACCCTCCCAGCAATTGCCGTTCTGCCAGGTGGCGATCGCCAGGGTGGCAGTACCAGGTGGCAGACTGGCAGCATTCTGCCAACACCACTACTTCAAACCCTTCTGGTTGTTCCATGTATTGGGCTTCATCTTCGGGAAGAAGACCATATAAGAATGCGGTCTTTACATCAAATTGACGGGCATCCCAGCCTCAAGTGGCAGCGATATGAAGAAGAGCTCGGAAGGATTCAAGGCGAGCAGTAGGTGCAGTCGTTTTTGTGTAATCTTGGCCGTATACTTGCTCGAAACCTTTGCAGACAAATCGGACTTTGTGACGGGTGATGTTTCCCTGCTCGTCGCATTTACAGTGGCAGATCATCCGTCCCTTCAAAATCTTTCGACGTCGTGGAACTTCAGATCTAGGAACAAGTTTGTAGACCTCTAGATCTCATAAGCTCTTCAGTTCATCGAGTGCACCTTTGTACCACTGATCTCGTTCATCGCTTGCCATTGCTTCTTGCCAAGTCCTAGAATCATCAGGGAACTCCACGTCAACAGGATCAGCATGGACAGCAGAGAATATTTCAGTGAGGACATTTATTTCTGCATTGTCCGGGAGTCGAGGCTGTTGAGTCTCTTCTTCGAGATCATCAAGAGCTTGTTGGTCCGCAGGATTCCTGACTTCATTCGAGTCGCGTGAAGATGCTGATCTTTGTGATTGTGCAGCTAGTCTTTTTTCTCGCACGCGTACCCCCGCTTCGCGGGATTCCTCAATCACACGCTGAAGGTCTGCATTATGCTGGAGACCATCTCGTGTTTCTTGCCTATCAACGGTGGCACGCACACGTGAGGAGCGACGAACGGTTGGCAGCTCAGGATTGGGCTGGTTAAGAGATACTGGACTAGGTGGGTGTAAGTCACTGGCGTCATCAGAGTCCTCTTCCAGGTTGCGAACAGCTCCTGGAAGTGATGCCGTTTGCCATCTATCCTCGGGCGTTGGTTCTTTTGCATCATTAATTATGCGACCAGGATAGAGTGGTCTTGAGATGGCATCTTTCCGTTCAATGAACGAGACATTGTATGATGTGACAATCTTCCCCGTCGGAGGATGCCAGCAACGGTAGGCTTTTGCGTGTGGTTCGTACCCAATCAGCTTGCATTCATAAGAACGAGCTAAAATTTTTGGGTTATTTGTTTTGACGAGAACAAATGCGTGACAGCCGATTTCACGGAGATGGGAGACATTTGGTTTGCGTCCGTGCCACATTTTGTATGGAGTTTTGCCATTCAGAGAGCGCGATGGTGTAAAATTTGATAGATATGCTGCTGTAACATCAAACTCGTCCCATAGGTTCTCAGGTGCTCCACAGGAAATGCGCATAGCACAGGCTTTGTTCCGTATTGTGAGATGAAGACGTTCGCAGCGTCCATTTTGAGCTGACGTATACGGAGCAGTGAATTGGTGCTCGGTCCCACAGGAAGCACACCATTCTGCCATCTCATTTGACTTGAGCTCCCCATTATCGGTGACATATTTGCCGATAGGCTTCCCAGTTTGAGTTTCAACCCAGCGCTCCCATGCTTGAATCCTCTCAAAAGCATCACTCTTGGCTCGCACCGAAAAGCTCCAGGCATGACTAGAATAGTCATCTATTAAATTCATTGAATACAGATTGCTGCTTCGAGACACCGTCGACGAAGGACCGGTCAAATCTACATGGACTCTCTCAGCTTGCTCGGTAGCCTTTGCTCCCTCCCGAACCTTGGGAACCGAGTTCCTGACTTGCTTGCCCTGAATGCAAGAGTCACAATCCGGAGGTTCAAGAGAGAGATCAATAGGCATACCTTCCGCGGAGCTGCTGCGAGCCATGTCGAGAACGGTGCGGTAGTTGGCATGACCAAGGCGTTGATGCCAAGTGGCGAGTGTCGGTAGATGAGATGCATGGAAGGCATGATGGATGGTGGAGATATTTGATAAGGTGAAAGAATAGAGCTTTCGATTCTGTGTAACGGTACCCCACGCAACAACAGAATTACTTTGGTTCATAATCCAGCATTTCTCGTGGTCGAAGTGGCTGACAAACATGTTCCGACGGTTCATATCAAGAACAGAGATGAGATGGACGGTAGCCTGCGGGATATAGAGGACATTCTCCAGCTCGAGTTTGAGTCCGCGTCCAACATTAAGTCAGATGGCGCCAATGCCGACGGCATTGATTGTTGATCCTCCGACGCCACGGACCACACGAGGTGCAATAGGATGGAGATCAAGGAAATCAGAGTGCTCAGGCGATATGTATAACTCTGCGCCAGTATCAAGGAACCACGGATGCTCAGTAAGCGAGAGTGGAATACGACCTCCAACGTCAGGCGGGGCAACAATCATGAGATGGGCGTAATCGACAGGACGGGTATATTCATGCCAATCGATGTTTGCCGTTAGATTAGACGGTGAATCCAGCAGCATCCAGACATGGTGTTCGAAGTGATCACCCACAGAGAGCAGGCTATCCGGGATAGATGTGATGGAATCAGTGGTAAGGCCAACAAATGATGGATTTGCCGTCACAGAGGGATGGGGTAGTTTCGAGTTCTGCAGGAAATAAACCATTCCATCGACGAGCATGCATGATTCACCTTGTGCAGTCTTCAAGATCTGCGGCGAAGTCTTATTGCCTCCCGGATTGCCAGAACTCGTAGTGCCAGAGCCCTTTCCTCTTCCGCCTTTGGCCAGACGCCGTGCCTCTATAGACTCACTTATAGTCCGGCCTGCCATTCCTCCTCCAACGGTAACGCAGTATTCTGCAGAGTGTCCCGACCGATGGCAGTTTGAGCAGATCTTGCATTGTCGTGGTGGTGGACTGGGCGAAGAGCGCGCAGCGAGAACGGTAGGGGCAGCCTTATCACGAGTGATGATGGACTGTTCAGTATCGAGTCGTTTGGATATGGAGTCGGGACTACATGTACCGCTGGCTAGCATGTCACTGACAGCATTGCGGACATTGACGAGATCCCCAGACACGGAATTGAGCATCAGAATTGCGCAGAAATTGTCAGTATTGACTGTATTCCCCGCTGCCCAGATCTGCTCGTTAAGTCGCTTGATCTCACTTGTCGTCGTAGAGAACGGCACATCGCGGCTGTATCGGACAGCAAAGGCCTCGTGCATGAGAAGGACTTGAGCAAGTGCCCCCTGCTTCTCATGCTGGTCTCACAACGTGTTGTAAGCATCTTGTGATGTTGCACACTGGCGGAGATACTCGCGCTCGGAGCCAGAAACTTTCATACGCATGAAGAAGAGGACACTTCGGTCATTGTCCTCCCAATTGCTACATGCACGGGGCTCCTCCGCAGGGTTCGGCTTCAAGATCTTTCCCAAAGGGTAGCGCCATAAGCCGCCGGAGGTGCCCAGGATGTCGTCTAGTTGTTGGGACCATTCGGTCCAGTTCTGGTTAGAACGGTCTAGAATGAGTGTTGACGGCCATGAAGAGCCATTTAGCGTGAGTGAGGAGACCGATGGTTTCGTCACATCAGTCGCCTTGACAGACGTCTTGTCCGCATTGGGATCAGGTGATGATTTATTGGTATTGTCACCCATGTTGACGGACAAAGGGCCGGACACGAGTGGCACAAAGGATGGGGCTGAATAGAAGGCGGGATAGAATTAGGGTGTGGGAATGGGAATAGATGTGGGGTACGACGGCAGAATAGAGGCCAGTGGGTATGTAGGCTTGATAACGACAGGGTAACTTCTCGGCAAATTGCTCGAGGTTATTGGCCCATAACCTGTTAAAACCTGTAGAATACAAGCCGAGACCTCAGTCGTTGCATATACAAGACTGTCATTACATGTACCTGTAGAATACAAGCTGAGACTACAGGTACTGTGAGTAAGAGATTGAGAACCAGAGATAAATAAACTCACCCTCAGTTGTTGCACATACAAGACTGAGGGAAAGAGAGCCACAGCGCGCGCACTCGTTACATTACTACCACGCGACGCTCGCGTTGCCCACTCATAGGACATGTTAAGTCCAACAAAGAGTGGAACTACGAAGATGGTATCATCCTCTTCTGTGGAAAGGTCTATGTACCAGCCGACAAGGACTTACGACGAGACATTGTCAAAATGCACCACGAGACTCCAATGGCTGGTCACCCGGGATGCTACAAGACGTACGAACTCATTAGTCGAGAATACTGGTGGCCTGGTATGTCTGTCTTTGTTCGTGACTATGTTGATGGCTGTGCTGTCTGCCAGGCAACCAAGGTTCAGAATCATCGCCCT
Source organism: Hericium coralloides (assembly GCA_003675405.1). Classification (NCBI taxonomy): domain Eukaryota; kingdom Fungi; phylum Basidiomycota; class Agaricomycetes; order Russulales; family Hericiaceae; genus Hericium; species Hericium coralloides. Next base: position 37,977 of record QUOP01000166.1, on the reverse strand, counting down.
CACATCGAAACCCTGCCCAACGCTGTCCCAATGCGGCCCTTCCAAGATATCACGTCAGACTTCATAGTCAAACTCCCTGAATGTCAGGGGTATGACTCCATCAATGTCATCATTGACCGTTTTTCCAAGCATGTATCATTCACTCCTTGCAAAGAAACAATCACCAGTGATGGCACCGTCGACATTATGCTTGACAGGATTTACAGGAACTATGGTCTTTGGGAATGCCTCATCTCCGACCGAGATCCTCAATATGCAGGCAAGGTCATGTGTGGCGTTTTTGACAAACTCGGGATCAAGTCTGTCCTCAGCACAGCGTACCACCCTCAGACCGATGGTGAATCTAAATGAGTTAATCAAGAACTTAAACAATTCCTCCGCGCCTTCTGCAACTACCGACAGGATGACTGGGTTCAGTGGCTGTCCTTTGCTGAGTTTTCACACAACCACCGCATCCACAGTGCCACTAACCAGTCCCCATTTGAGATGATCCTTGGTTATATCCCGGCTGCAATTCCCTCCGTCAATCCAACATCCTCTACCCCTGCAGTGGAAGATCGCTTCCGTCACTTAGAAATTTGCACTGAGGTCCGGGCCAGCTTGCAGCTCGCTGCCGATATCATGAAGCGCAACAACCAGGACCACATGCACAAAACGATCCATTTCCAGAAAGGCGACAAGGTTTGGCTTGACGGCAAGAATGTCAAGACCACACGTCCCAAAGCTAAGCTTGCAGCTAAACGCTTGGGACCTTTCGAAATCACTGATGTTTTGGGACCCGTCACCTATCGTTTGAAGTTGCCCCCAACATGGCGTATCCACCCAGTGTTCCATACCTCTTTGCTTTTGCCCTACAGGGAGACTGAAGCTCACGGCCCCAACTTCCCTGTACCACCATCAGAACTGGTAGAGGGTGAAGAAGAGTACAAAGTTGAGTCCATCCTTGATGCTCGCCTTATCCGGAACAAACGTGGCATTGAATACCTTGTCAAGTGGCTTGGATACATCTGAAAAAAGTGTTTCCTACATAGCTACAGTATCAAATTATATGTTCTATGGTAGTGGTATAATAGCATCCAGAGCTCTATAGAGTCACCCTGCTTGGCTATATAGAGCTATGCAGGCTATCATAGCTGCCATAGCTACAGGTGCATGCTATATAGTGCTATATAATCATGATAGGTAGCTATGGGTGCTATGTAGCCACCATAAGTTGACATGCTTGCTATAGCCACTATGCTATCTACATGAGCTTGAGTAGAGCTCACAAAAATTAGGTCAAATCATTGTGTATTGGGGACCTAGGGACTTATAATCATATAGCTCTAATGTTTATCTACTTATTTACAATGCTATCAATAAATCTACAGTACTTCACACTGCTGAAGGGTGCAGCAACAAGACACCCTCGCAGCACTATGCATGATCAAGGCGTCGCAGCAGCGCGTGCATGCAGGGCGCGCAGATGCGGGTGTTGGCACCGGCATGTCAGCGTGGCGGGGCGCTGACGCGATGGGACGCGCGCTGGCGCGAAACAGCGCGTTGCGGGCGCATGGGCGTGGAACAGGGCGGCCTCGCGCGGGCGTGCGGGCGCGGAAGTGCGCGGGCGCGTGGCTGCGGGAGTGAGCGGGGGCATGTGCGCAGAGTACGCGGGTGCGGGCGTCGGCACCAACACGTCCGCGTGGGGCGCTGACGCGATGCGACGCGCACCGGCGCTGGCACAGAACGGCGCCGTGCGGGCACGTCGCCGTGGAACAGCGCGGCCTCGCGCGGGCGCCGGAGTGCGCGGGCGCGTGAGCGCTGGAGGGCGCGGGCGCGGGCGCGGGCGTTGGTACGAACACGTCCGCGTGGCGGGGCGAGACGCGATGGGACCGGCGCCCGCGCCCGCACGGAACGATGGGGCGCGGACGCGTAAGCACGTGGGCGTGGGCGCACGGGCGCTGAACGGCGGCGGGGCGGGACGCTGAACGGCGGCGGGACGGGGCGCTGAACGGTGGCGGGCGGGGCGTTGAACGGCGCGGGCGGGGGTGTCAGCGTAGCGAGGCGCGGACGCGATGAAACGCGCAGGCGCGGTTGCGCAGCCCGTGCGCTGGCACTCGACGCGGCGCAGCGCGAGTGCAGCCGGCGTCGCAAGGCCATGCGCGCGCGCACATACGTGCGTGCGTGCGTGCGTGCGTGTGCTGGCATGCGTGGCCTCGCGCCCGCAGACGGACCCGGGCACACGGGCATTGACGGGGCACATGTTGCCCCGCGTGTGCATGGCCAGGCGCGGGCGTCGGGGCGTACGAGAGGGGGAGAGGGAGCGGATGTGAGGTCGATGACCCCGAGGCAGGCGGGATGGCGTCGGCGTGGAGATCGACGGCGACGGTGTAGAGACGGTGGGGGCGGCGATAGAGATGGCGGCGGCGGCGGCGGATGGACGGCCTGGGACGGCGGAGGGGACGGCGGGGCAGGACGAACGAAAGACGGAAAAACGAGAGTGTCGCTCGAAAACGAGCGACACTCTCTTCATTAGCACGAAAAAGAGGCAAAACGAACTAAAGTACTTACCTTGCACCCTTCCTACCCATTAGAAATCCATCCGGCCCTCCTATCTGATGAGAAATGTAGGGATGAGACGGGAATACGAAGGAAGGACAGAGGAGGGAGTACAGACTCTCCGACTGAGTGAGAAAGAGTTGCAAGTCGACGCGCGTTCGAGTGCTTCAGCCACCGAACGCGCGAGACTACAATTCCTGAGCCTCAACAATTCAAATAAAATGATTTAAAATATGAAAAAAAGACGATAGGTAAAAACAGTTCATTTCCACACAATGAATCAGCTATATATCTAAGTACTGTACCGTATGCTACTAGGCAGCAGAGTCAAAGTAATCGAGTCTGCTAAATCAGCCTCTGACGCGACTCTCGGCAGCGCCCGGCAGCCACGATTTGTGGCTCCGCCGGGCAGACCCGGGCTCTCGTATTTAACGCACGCACGACGCGCGTCTTTCTTCTCTCTTCAACTACCACCATCTACTGCCACGTCTCACTCGACGTCGCTCGTTGCTCGTTGCTCGTTGCTCGTCGCTCGCTACTCGTTGCTGCTCGCTGCTCGTTGCTCATCCCTCGTCGCTCGTTATAGTTTGTTATCTCTGAGGTAAGCATTTTGTTTTTGTTACTTTCTTATATTGATGTCTTTTGTTTATTGTATTCTCTTAGCATAGGCTACTACACCTCCGCTTTTCTTACACTTTGGGTAAGTCCTCATTTATAATAGTCTTGCATGTTTACTAACTGGCTTTTGCTACTTATTAGATTTCACTCTTTGTAATGTTTGTAAGTCATTGTTATAACCTTTCATATGTTGTTGTTTGACTAATGTTATGTATTTCAGAGGGTGGATATTTTTACTAGTCTCTTATGTAGTGTTGTAGTCTAGTATTATGTCCTGTGTTGGAGTTTATAAAATATTGACTTGTGTTCTTTATAAACTTTTTTGTGATCTTTTGTGATTGATAAAACAGAATTAAATTTTCTTTTGAATATAAAGTAAAAAGAAGTATATTTGAATCTTTCAATGTTATATATTAGAGGTTTACCTTGATAGCTATTATGAAGTATGATAGATATTCCTTTTGACTAGAGTTCACATCAGTAACATAGTATCTATAGGTTGTATAGCTAGATATCCTATCATAGCTACATAGATAGCTCTAATGACTCTCATAGCTCTCATAGCTCTATATAGTACTCCACCTAGACTATATAGTACTATATAGCAACCCACCTAGCTATGTGGACTCCATAGCAATTGACCTTGCTATGGCTCTAGGAAATTTATGTAGGATGTATAGAGCTATATAGGACATACAAATTTTTCAGATGTACCCTGATTCGGAAAATCAGTGGCTCTCGTGCACGTCATTGTCCAATGCCCAAGGTGCAATCACAGCATTCTACACTCAACATCCCGCTGCAATCAAGCCCCCAAATCTCCGTAGACTCCTTTACCTTGACTCCGTCCATGCCCATCATGCACTCCAGGAGAAAGTGTGTCTTAGAGAGGGGATGATGTCACGAATCGCTCCATTTCTCTCCACGCTTCTTACTTCCATATGTGCATCACATCGGTCACATGGTCCCACTGCCTCATCACCTGCCCGACTCATCACATGACCCGGCTATACCTTTATCCTTGCCCTGTACCCTATTCCCCTTTCAGTCACCATTGTCCTCTCTCCCATTGTCTGACCCATTCCTGTGCCCATTGTTCTTTCCACATTGTTCTCCCAGTACTTATAGGCTTGCTGTAGCTCACCTGTTTCCCTAGACTGTCTATCTCGTCTGTACCGTACTGTACCTGTTATCCAGGGCACTGCGCTGCTGCCATTGATCCTCATTCTCGTCTCTATCTCTCTTGTGTTTGGTTGGTGACTTGGGCAGCACTCTTGCTGTCTTTGATGAGTCTTGACATATCCTCTTTAATCTCCATTCTCTTTTTTGCTCTTTCTGTTGTTTTGCTAAACCCTGATACCTCTTTGTTACTTTGCTAAACTTCTTTAATCTCTCTTCTCTAATACCTCTTTATGATTTTTTTATGCTCTTTCTTACATCAGCAAACGTCTCCATTTACTTAGTGACCTTGTTTGCCTTGTTTTGGTCTGACTAGTCTGGGTTTGATCTGGGTTTGATCTAAAATATTTTAAAAAATGTGATTTGAGCTTTGTAATGTCTGTTATTATAATGCTTTATCCTTTTAGTCTATAATATGAACATCAAAAACTATTCAAAGCTATTTTTAAAAAATTTCAGACAAAACCCAGATAAAACCCAGATTAGCCAGATCAAAACAAGGCAAACAAGGTCACCAAGTAAATGGAGATGTTTGCTGATGTACTATGCATACCTTTTGGGTTTTATGTATAGGGTCTGTGTTGGATCTGGTAATTTCGGCAGCCATCGGGCTTTGCCGAAGCCACTAAACTCTATTTACAAGTACATAGTGGTGTCATCGTTGTCCCAATATAGTCATGTCGTTTTACTCCGTTGTCACTGCGCTTGCCGTTTTCAACAGGTTATGGGCCCTGCCCTTTCCTAACTCTCGTCATTCTTGCTCGTATTCTGCGGTTTACATCAGGCTTGTTTTGACACCTGCTCCATTCCTTGTGCTTCATCCTCGAACCAATCGCTTGCAACGACTGGTAATCATGCATCAACCGTGTTCGGCCTGATCACTTGTCATTCAGCAGTTCCCTTCCCTATTCCCATCCTTTCTATTCATTCTTTTCGACATCACCATCATGCAGGCCAACGAACGTGTTGACAAGCTGAAGGAGGGCAACTATGTGCAGTGGAGGACGGTTATGGAGGCGCTGCTCATCGCAGCAGATCTGTGGGAGGTTGTAGGGCCAGAGTCGCCAGGGTTGGTGCCCAGAGGTGTGAAGGCAGTTCAGGCGAGGGAGAAGAAGAAGCAGCTGGCATGCTCGAAGATCACGCTGAGTATCGAGTCCTCTCAGATGCCTTTCATCGTAGGTCTGCAAGACCCGAGGCTTATGTGGTCGACCTTGGAGGAGATTCATCGTTCTGGGTCCGTTAATCACATCCTTTCCCTCCGACGTCGCTTCTTCAGCATGACCAAGCTCGAGTCTGAGTCCATCATGGATTGGACTAGCCGTGTCCGTTCTTCAGCCCTTGAGCTATCCCACTCCCCTGTCCCTCTCCAGGACATCGACATCATCCTCGTCATCACCGATGGTCTCCCTGAGGAGTATCAGCCGATCGTCACTGCCCTTGATGGACTCCCTTTCTCCGACCTCACTCTCAGCAGTGTCATGACACGCATCTCCGGCCTTGAGTCTCAGCTCAGCCGTGCCCAGGACAAGCGTTCTGAAGACCAAGCCCTGGTCGCCAGGCAGACCCGTTTTGCAGGATCATCCAGCAAGGACGTAGTCTGCTACACTTGTGGTGGGAAGGGTCATGTGGCAAGGGTCTGTCCGTCCAGTCAGTCCCATGTCAGATTTGCAGAGGTGGATTTTGCAGAGGGCAATGGTGAGGAGTCTGCTCAGTCTGCTCAGATTGATCTACCTTTTGTTCGCCTCATTTGATTGTTACTTTCTGTTCTTTTCTGCCGATGGTTGCCTCATTATGTAGGAGTGTTGGATCTGGTAATTTCGGCAGCCATCGGGCTTTGCCGAAGCCACTAAACTCTATTTACAAGTACATAGCGGTGTCATCGTCGTCCCAATATAGTCGTGTCATTTTACTCCGTTGTCACTGCGCTTGCCGTTTTCAACAGTCTGATTGAAGTTATACCCTGATTTGCAGAATTTAGAGCTGCTTTCACTATTCTGATCTGTCTGAGTCTGATTTGGAATTTGAGTATGATTTGGCTTGATCTCTGATCTGAGTTGTCTGGTCTGGCTTAATATCTCATTTGATCAATCTGGTCTAGCTTGATACCTAGTCTAAATTTATATCTGATCTAGATTGTCTGATCTAGGTTGACTGATCTGGATTGACTGGTCTGAGTTGACTGATCTGGGTTGTCTGGCCTGATTTATCTGGTCTTGGTTGTCTGGTCTGAGTTGTCTGGTCTGAGTTGTCTGATCTGGGTTGTCTAGTCTGGGTTATCTGATCTGGGTTGTCTGGTGTGCTTTTCTTGTTCTGAATTCTGTCTGGATGTTCTGATATTTGTCTAATTTTTCAGATCTTGTCTGATTTGCCTGGAAAAAGATTGACATCTTAAGTCAGACAAATTTCTGACTTGTCTGGGGGGTCTTTTCTCAGACCAGAGATCTGAAACCATGAAAACCAGACAAAAATAAGACAAACAAGGCTATCAAGTAAATAGAGATGTTTGCTGATGTAGTTATATATAGGTTGATAGTGAAACTTCATAGCCTCCATAGCTTTGGCCCTCTGCTATGTAAATTTTAATTTTTTTCAGATAATTGGATCACGTTGGCATCAACATTTGTCACCTTATTTTTTTGCATGAGCAATTATATACCACATTATCACACAACTAGCACCATAAACACTGCCTTTTATGTCTTTTATGAGATCAAATAGCAACAACCAACATCACTTTTCCTAAGATTTTATTGTAATACATATTTTGTCGTACCGACTTTGCTTTGAATACTACTACTACAATGAGCGAGATGAAAGCTTTGGCCTAAATTCATGGTTTGCACCAAGACTGGCGGAGCACCAGCTCTGTCACATCTTTGTTGTCTGTTATATTATCAAAAAAGTTATGTAAACCAACTAGTTTTTCTTATATAAACACTATTACTTAATTTTGCAAATGATCTTGCAATATTACTCTTGTTTGTAATATCAATACTCAATTATTTGACAAACACAGTCAACAAATACATCACAACAATATAAAATACAAAAAAAAACTAACACAATAGATGTAGATGTGTATAACACACAAATCGACAATCTAGAGATAGCAATCTTAGATACTTTTATCCAGAATAGAAGGCTCATCTTCTTCCTGAATCAGTTGATCATCCCTCCTTCCCTCAACTTGTGCTACACTGCCCATTGCATCCAGGCTATGATGTACTCCTGATGCCTTTGGATAGATTGGAAGATGTGGGCCATATGATGAGTTTTGTACAGACAACTGAGGATCTGTTCGATGAGCTGGCTGCATCATATATGTGGTATGATAAGGCTGAGCATATGGTGTGAGGAATGTTGGAGGATAATAGTGAGGCTGTGCTTGGCCATAGGATATAGGGTCACCCTCATGTGCAGGTGTTTGATGATGTGAGGTTGGAACAGGAGCCAAATAAAACTGTGGATAATAGGCAGGTGCCTCGCCAGGCTTTGAGACTGGAGCAGCATATTGGCTGTAGTATGGGGTTGGATAGGGCATCTGCCCCATGAATGGGATAGGAGGTACACCGACCGGTGGTATACTCGGGGGCACACCAATACCAGTGGGCACTGTACTGTCAAGCTGCTGCTCAACATTACTGTCTGCACGATCAGCAGAAAGGAAAAGGCTGTCAATGTACGTGTGGGAGGGCTACGAAAAGGCAGAAGACACCATGATTATCATAAGGAAGAAGGTGACTTACTTTTTCCATCGCGCTTCTTGTAAGGCCCTCTTTTGATCCCCTTCTTTCTTTCTTTACGCTGGGAATCAATACACTCCTCCCCTATGCCGTATTTAACACAACGAAGGCACGGGCGGGCATCATCGCACTTCTTGCATGCCTTCTGGCAATTGGTGCAAGCGTTCTTGACTTGCCTTCGCTTAGAACGGATCTGAGGGGCCGTGGACATCAGACCCGGTGCGAAAGGGTACATGTGCATGGGCATGTTAGAATATGACACGGAGTGAATAGACATCTGTGGGTGGGCAGAGTCGGCTGGCGAGTCGTCTCGTTGAGGTTCGTCCTCGGCCTCGCCTGGTTGGTCGTGGTCGGAGGCCATCTCGGCCCGGGGTGACTGGAGAAGTGGCACGAGAGGCACCGAAAGGAGACCGAAATGACGGCACGCGGGTATAAGGGACACGTGTTATCTTGATGAACGTCGAAGATGGCAAGCAAGCACCGCCAGGGCGAGTGAGATGAGTGGATGATGCACAGGAGAATGATTGGAAAGCCATTTCAGGAGGGGTCCGAGAGTGCAGGAACAGGTGAGAGGGTGAGTAGAAAAAGGTCGGGGTGACTTACCGATTAATCCCAAGATATGGGACGTGGAGAACGGAGAAGCAGAGGAGGGAGCGTAAGGTCGTGCAAGGAACTGTAACTAATCCTACTGTTACAATCAATGCGGGGATGAATATTGGCTATCGGTGCCACAGGCGGCGGGGCTAAGGGATTCAGGAAGCTAGACAGCACGCGGTGTTTGGCGAGGCTGAGTCAACACAGCGTCAGAGCCTGCGGCAAAACGCAACCAAACAAGGAAACGAGCATGGCAAGGGCAATTGCAATAGACGTCAACGAGGGAGACTGGATTCACTGGATCCAGGAGCCTCCCCACCATCATCGCTCATCCTCGCCTTCATACCTTGCCGAGTGTGCTCAGTGCATATTTCCCTTACTTCTACCGTCCGGCCACCCGCATTACTTCATCTGCATATCCTTACTCGTGTCGTGTCTCGTCGCGACGGCTCCTGGCTATGTCCCCTTCTCTTTCTCCCTCACCTTCGTCCCAAAGCCAATTACTTTTCAAAGCAAAAGAACGACCCACCACTCTTGCTGTTGATTCTCTCGGCGCTATTGTCTCTGTCAACGGCCCTCTCGCCACCAACCTGCCTCCCCAATCTGTGCAGCAGCCAGCGGTTCGAGTGCATCCTCGATTTGTGCCCATGTAATCTAATCCCAATTTATTTTAGCTGCCGCCCGTCTCTTCGTCCCCAGAATCTAGCACGGTTGAATGTGTGAATTCACGGTCTCGCCCTGTCTCCGCCACGTCGTCTTTAGATCCCTACTATTTCGGCACCGACTCTCCTTCAAGTCACTTCCACCATCTTCCCCTTCCAGAGGTCGCGACCCAGCTACCTGCATCTGGTGCGCGCTCTACGGACGCATCAACAAGTCCAGTACGAGATGCCGCATCTATTGATCGAACGGGTCTCTATGGCCTTGGCGAACTTGCCACACCGCGTTGGACACGTCTTGAACGAAACGTCGACGCGGATTCTACGATTCATGACACTTTCGTCGATGGACAAGGGAACGAGACGGAGACGGTTTCTCAAAGAGACATAGATGAACCCGACAGTCCATGGACGATCGAGGCTGTTGACGGTGATTCGGACGAACAGCACGAGGTATAATTCCCGTATTGTTTCACGAGGGAGACTTACTTATTCAAGTGTCCTGTAGCCCCGACATATCAAGCCGATTGACATATCACTAAGCTCCAATCAGTTTGGACCCGAGGAGAGCGGGGGCGAAGAAATTGTCTATCCCAGACAAGCGGGAATCGAGTCGTCGCCGACTGCTTTTGTCCACAATACGTATCGGGTGAAAAGGCATACCTCCGATGAGCTCACGTTTGATCAGAGTCACGGGTTTCAATCAAGGAAACAATCTAAGCCTTTCGAGAAAGTCAAGGAGGAGCAAAGGTCTGCTCGAAAGCATCGTAGTCTTGGAGTCGGCCTACCCACGACCGCACCTTCCCACCGCTCAGCGGAGCACCGTGAAGGTAGCGGTTCCGCCCGCCTCACGTCGATTCAGCTGAGTCAAGATACCCATCATATGTATACGACACCAGCGAGCCGCGATGAGAAACACTCGCCTCATCGCGCCATTCACGCCGATTTCTCCCATCTTCCTCCGTCGCCCTCCACCTCATCTATCCGTCAGCTTCTACGCCATAATGAAAGCCCGAGCAACGTTCCAACAGCAGCCCCCCTATCATCTCCGCGAGAACAACAATCGTCCAATGTTGTCCATTCTTTGCTTCGTGGGACACAAGAAGGATGGTCCGGTATGGATGATCAAGTGACAGCCGAGGCACTGCGTAAACTAGATGGACTGTCGAGCAGAACAGGTGCCCGTATTCGATCAAGTGCGGGTAGCTTGCGTCCGAGTAGCTCAAGTAGGCCAGAGACACCCGCACGAAATGGAAACGCGGTCCACTGGGAGGGCTTTGCGTCTGAGACCGAGATGAAGAGTTCCAGGGACGATAGTTATAGCCAGGATGACGTTAGCCCCGAGGAAGAAACAGCAGTCTCTCCCCACGGTCCTGTCGCTAGACAAATTTCCATCAATACTGATTTGGCGCATTCCCAAGTCGCGGGAAAACATGACGACAAGCAGACAACGGTCCCAGTCCAAGACAGGTCATCGTTAAGGAAATCACTTACAGCTAACACTCGCGCTGGTCACACTTCCAAGCGTGGCTCCACCTTTTCAGCAACAAACACAAGTGCGCCGGTCAAACCTTCCAAGGATTTCGCGTCCTTATCGGCGACCACCGGCATTACATCCCTGCCCGCAGGTAATATGGGCGGCAAGTCAAGGCGAAATAGTGGGAGCAGCGATACGTCCTTCTCTCACTCCGGGGATGCAATCTCAATGAAAGATCGTGCGACAGCTTTCCTTCCCAGTGAATTGTCGGAAAGCACGCACTTTGTACCACCTGTCCCCCCATTGCCGAAGGATCTGTCGAGTTACATATCTTTAACAGGTGCCACTACAGCCACAGGACCTTTGATAGAGGGCAGGGAAAAACAACATTCTAGCAATGAGTCAGGTCGCACAACACTACAAGTTACGCCGTCTCGTCGTCCTACGTTGCGGCAAACCTCTACGACATCCGATAACTCCCAAGGATATGTTTCTCCTCCCTCTGCTCCCACGATCGTGAAAACTCCTGTCAAGAAATGGAGTTTTACAAATGCTTTAAGCATGAAGCTATCTGGTTTACCTGCATCTCCGATTCTTCGTGAACTTTCTCCTCAGGCATCTTCGTCTGACGGTGGTGCACAGGCCGCCTCTCCAGGCCAGTTGCCTGAAAGTAGTGAGCACCTCAATCGTGATAATGAATGGTCTCCCCATCATCCTGAAGGTATGGACTCTGCAGCGTCTTTGGCATCTTTGTCCTCTGTTTCATCTGTCCAAGCTCTGTCGCCTACATCTTCCCTGCCACCATCCGTGGGGGTGCCTCACACGCCTGATCATGCATTTCCAAGTAGGCCTGGGACGGCCTTCAGTGGTTCGAACCTTTGCGCACCAGTCCCACAGACGCCTCTTAGTCCGTCCAATTCAGTGCGCAGAGGTTCGTCCAGCAAGCGTCTGACGCCTTCCTCTATTCCCTTTTTCCGTCGCTCTTCTTCTCAATCTGTCCATCAAAATGTGTCGCAAATCGGATTGTCAGCCGCTTCTCCGAATTCAGCCACACAGTCATCTTTTCCCAGCTCTATCCCGAGCACGTCACCTATCGACGCCAGCCTATCGACACCCTCGGCCTCCCATTCTGCCCAGAAAAAAGGTTCTATGCTCAGCCTGGGCTCTCTTTTAAAAGGGTCAAGCTCTAGGAAGAATTTACAAGCCGACGAATTGTTGAGAGGCAAGGGCTCGGCTCGGACACGTGATTCGGATAGTCAAAAACGAGAGCAAAACCAGTCGAAAGCAAAGAACGAAAAGGAACGTAGCGAGAGTAGAATTTCCGTGCTGATGGGTCGGAGACGTGGTAAGGTATGTATAATTTCTTACTTGGAGTAGCAGCGCCTCATGATTTTTGCTTAGACCCTCTCTTCGGCTGATCAGAAGAAGGCACAATTCGTGAGTATGCCGCCTATGCAAATGACCGCATTGCCGCCAGCCACCGCTCAACGAGTAGATAATCTCAAGGTGTCTACTACTACGCTTACTACCTCGCGGAATCCCGTTCCAAGTCGCGCGACCTCGCAGACCATAAGCTCTTTGCAAAGGCAATCTGACGCCTCTTTGAGAAATCGACACCAGCTACCAACGATTGCCGGGTCCCCATCGGTCGGCGTCGCCGGCAGTAATTCCACCATGATCCCGCCCATATCACATCCCACCGGGATTGGTGTGAAGGAAACGCCCACCAGAATCCCCCGTATTCACAGTCGTACTTCTACTCTTAGCTCTCCAGCGCTCAAGGGACCTTCATCGTTTGACATTGCCAATCGTCGAACAAGCGTTATTGTGAGCGGTCCCGGAACTCATACATCCCCACCCCCAGACGGATCGTCCACCAACGAATTCGGAGTAATGAAGAATAGCAGTCCCTCAAAGAGTTCGACATCGCAGCGGCAGTCCGTTCGAGTATCACCTTCAAGTTCATCCCGGATCTCCCGTGCATCCGTTCCCAATTCCGCTATCCCTAGAAAAGGCAACCGCGATTCGGCAACATTCGCAGGTGTCCGCAAGTCCTCAACGGGTTCTGTAGCATCAGTATCCTCTGCTGGCCCAAGTGAAACGGGGCACCACCGTTTCTCTGCTCTTTCGCCCTCCAAAAGTCTGAAACTCCTGAGCCCCAAAGTTTCGCTTCCTCATGTACTCAATTCGACTAGTCCATCAATCCACCAAGCCACTTCACCATCTACCAGTCGACAATCTCTGTCAACACCGTCTCCCCTGCCTGTGGATGAAGATGAATTACTTGGTGATGAGGAGATGCTTCATTACATAAAGCGGCAACAACAGAAGAAGTTGGCCCGTGGGGCTTCTCAAGAGGAGCTTGAAAATCTACTGAGATTTCCTGAACCCTTACCTCCCGTGCGGCCATTGAGTCCGACAGGTATGTCATTGCTGTCAAATTGACCCTATTCGCTATTCACTCTTTGTTCAGCTGTCTTGAATAGCGACCAGCGGCAATACTTATCTGAGTACGAATGCAAGGAAATCATCGATTATCCCGCTATCTACTGTCTCGGTGCAGGTAGTGAAAAAAAACCTGCCGTTTCCGACCGGCCGATGAACAATTTTGGATACGATGATGAACGCGGCGACTATTTGGTTGTGAATCATGATCATCTAGCATATCGCTACGAAGTCATGGATACGTTAGGAAAAGGGTCTTTCGGTCAGGTGCTGAACTGTAGGGATCATTGCACAGGCGAATCAGTTGCGATCAAGATCATCCGAAACAAGAAACGATTTCATCACCAGGCTCTCGTCGAAATCAAGATCTTGGACAATCTACGCAAATGGGCATGTACTCCTTTGCACCTGGTATGCCCTGCTAACGACTGGCAATAGGATGCGGACGAAAAACACCATGTGATCAAGATGACTGAACACTTTTATTTCCGCAACCACCTTTGCATCGCCATGGAACTTTTGAGTATCAATCTCTACGAGCTCATCAAGGCCAATGGTTTCGTTGGGTTCACAACTGCACTCATCCGGCGCTTCACTAGTCAAATGCTGTTGTCTCTGTCTCTCATGCGTCACCATCGCATTGTGCATTGTGATCTGAAGCCTGAAGTATGACTCATTCTTCAGACTTACGTACGGCAAATTGACTTTTCTGTTAGAATGTTCTCCTCCGTCATCCTGCGAAGAGTGCAATTAAGGTGATCGACTTCGGTAGCAGTTGCTTGGAACATGAGAAAAGTACATTCACGAACCTCTAGCTTTATTTTGGACTCACACTGACTTGCGTGGACAGTTTACACGTATATTCAAAGCCGATTCTACCGATCGCCCGAAGTGATTTTGGGCATGAACTATCACATGGCTATTGACATGTGGAGTTTGGGATGCATATTAGCTGAACTATATACAGGCTTTCCAATCTTTCCTGGTGAAAATGAGCAAGAACAACTATCATGCATCATGGAGGTATTAGGTGTGCCAGATAAAGACTTTATAAATCGGAGTTCTCGAAAACGATTGTTCTTTGGTGAGTTCTGCTTCTTTTGCAGTTTTGATTCACACCTGCTGAAAGTAATGGAGATTCCACCGGTGCACCTCGTCCAGTTGTCAACTCGAAGGGTCGCAGGAGAAGACCTGGCACTAAAACCTTGGCCCAAGTTCTGCGATGCGATGACGAACTTTTCGTCGACTTCATCGCCAAGTGCTTAGTGTGGGATCCAGAACGTCGTTTCAAACCACAGAATGCATTACGCCATCCATTCGTCACCGCTGGAAGACGTGGAAAGGTTCCCACACCACCGGCGCCTGGAACGATAAAGACACTGTCCTCTTCCACTTCTAGCTCGCTCGGCCGAAGCAAACCTCATGAGGCTCCAAGGAAGTCACAAATCAGTGCCCCTACCCCTCTTACAGCTCGCTTGAATCGAGCTCATAATGCCCTGTCATCCTCGACTGCAAACAATACTAGGCATTTATTAGTACAGGGGCGCTCCAACCAGCCCACTCACTCCCAAGCAACACCATATTCTGCTCGTACCCTGTCGAGCTTCACAGTAAGTTTTACCTTACTTCCACCTGGTGCAAGTACTGAATTACTGTCAAGGTGAACTCATCCAAGTGACTTTGTTTAGTTGTTTGTGCATATGCAATAATGAGCTTTTATTATGCAATGCCACATAATCTAAACTGTTATTTCACTATGTGCCAAGATCTTAGCCTATTATTTGTGATTCTTACCTCATCTATATACCTTGATATTGCTCTTACACAAGCCTTGTCATGGATCATATGTTGCTTTAGTGTATAATGCATTGTTATTGTGTCTCCATCCTAAGAGACCTTGGCTCTCTTTTGCACCAGAGGTGATTACAATTCTTTAAAATTGTTTACTCTATCCTACTTTTCAATGCAGAAAGTTGACACCTAGCCAATGTAATACCTTGTAGGATAATAATTTTTCACACTTTCAAGTGAGGTTATAGGTTTGAGTCTGCCATTTGCCATTTTTGTGATTTTGAATATTTCTAAGATATCAATTTTCAAAATTATATTCAATCATTGTTTATGTGTATACTTATGCAAATTGATGTAAGTCTCATCAAGACTAGAATTTTTAAGCTTGAAAAAGTGCAAACTTGCTAAAATAACTGATCAGCATTCTTAATAATAGAGTCTAGATATTCTATTCAGATGTATTATGTAAAAATAGGATAAAAGTGAATTTTACTTCCTCAAAACATCTTGTTTCATGAGAATTGGTCTAAAAATGATTGAGATATGAGCAAATCACTTTTGAAGATGCTCTGAAGGAGAAGGTGATAGTAATTGCATTATAGTGACACGACGGCTGGTACTATTGACACACTCAAGATACTATCGGAAAGGTTCGACTTAGACCTTTTCAACGGTATATTGCATAAGACAAGCCAATAAATATTGATAAAACACGATTGTAATTACTGAAGGATCAATGTTGGAGACATGGGCAAACTTGTTCATGCCATATCTTTTTATCTACTCATCCAATCATGATGTACCTAGTACCATTGCAAAGATATGATTTGGCACATTCCAACGCAATTTGGAAAGCAGTAATAGCACAACTATCTGAGGAGATATGCTGGAATTACCACAAAACCTCCTATTTGACTATTTTTAGAGGTTTTGAGGTTTATATAGTCTACAGCGCATGGCCCTGTGACATCATAGGACTATATGCTGTGGATTATATAAGCAATTTATAAGCAAAAAAATTTGAAAAAATTTATCTACTTCTTGGAGAAAAACTTCAAATCATCTGAGAATATAGATACTGTATAGTGTACAAAATCAGTATGTAAGAATATGGCCTTTTGAATCTATATTTAGAAACACTTGAGCTTTTGCTCGTAGCTAAAGAATTGACAAAAATATAGCTAAAATACTGTATGAGGCCCCTACAAAAGAAAAATAAAATCATTTCAGGCAACATAGAATAATTAATAGACTTTCAAATGCTCCACTGATGCACTTCTTCAATGCAGATACAATTTTTGAGAAGTCACATGTGACAATAAGGTCGCAAATTGCTCTATTTCTCTCCACACTTCTTACTTCTATACATGTATCACATCGGTCACATGTTCCTATCATCTCATCACCTGCTCACCTTGTCACATGACCAGGCTCATCCCTTACCCTTGCCCTATGCCCTGTTCCCCTTTCAGTCACTATTGTTCTTACTCCCATTGTCTGACCCATTCTTATGCCCATTGTTCTTTCTTCATTGTTCTTCCAGTACTTATAGGTTTACTGTAGCCCACCTGTTTTGTTAGACTGTCCACTTCGTCTGTACTATATAATACCTCCAATCCAGGGCACTACACTGCTTTTTGTCATTCTCACTCTCACCTCTCTTCTTGGCAAGACTCGGTCGAAGACAGCAGAAGAGCCGCCCAAGTCACCAACCAGTTATGCGAACCGGGTGCTCAGGAGGAAAGGAGACAAGAGCGAGAACAATGGCAAGCAGCGCAGTGCCCTGGATAGCAGGTACAGTACGGTACAGACAAAGTGGACAGTCTAAGGGAATAGGTAAACGACCGAGAGACTATAAGGACGAGGGAGATTGATGACGGCGGAGGAGGATGATAATCCGATACCAAGATCAGGAGCTATGGTCCGGTGCGTATCCGATAGGTACAAGGGGAATGGAGGTCCAAAAGATGATGGGGTCCGGATAGCAGGTTGGACCTGCAGGCCGGTGAGTATCAGATAGGTACAAGATGGGCGAGTATAGATAAGAGATGAGATAAGGGAGGAGACTTGTGGTGAGTGCCAAGGAAGATCCGAGAAATGGCCGAGGGGTGTCATGGGAGGTCTGGTGACCTCCGGGAAAAGCCCGAGGAACCCAGTGGTCTCCAAGGGGCATCCAGTGGTTGCCGTGAAGGACCTGGTTGGGTCTAGGGCGGCATGACGGAATCATGGTCCGGTCATAGGTGCATGTACTGGATGCGAGGTCCAGTCTGAGGAAGGGAGGCCGGACGTGCTGCCCGGATGGAGGAGAGCAGAGCGGAGAGAAATGAAGTGATTCGTGACACTTCTCTTGTGTTTGGTTGGTGACTTGGATGACACTCTTGCTATCTTTGACCGAGTCTTGACACCTGGACAGTCTCTCATATGCCCGTCTCACCACTTCTTATCTGCCCACCATATCTTTTCGAATCCAAGTACTCCTTGATGCTGACATCTTCACACAGTCCTGACACCCACATCATTAGCCACACCTCCTATTCCCCATCGAAAGCACCATCAAAACAGACACACACCTCTGTGTTCAACCCTACATTGAAAAAATGGGTTGGAAAGCTGATAGAGTCTGATACTGGTTAAAATCATGAAAACCACATGCAGGTGCTGTCTCCATTGCCTTGTATGTAAGGATCAGAGTCATCTTTCATGTCAACACTCAGACCTTCCTTGCTTGTGTCTCTAACACCACCTATCACCACCGATGCCCTGGACATAGATCTCTACTTGTTATTTTCCCTTTGATACCATTCTCCTTTTAGGCCCATGGACTCTTTATCTCAGAACCCTCCTCTGAACCTGTGTGGGCCCACAAGAGAATAGGCAGATCCTTTCTTTGCACCCCATATGCTACCAACATTTTGACACTTTGACACCTCACTGTCACCCTATTGTAGTAGATTTCTTTTAGACAACCACTATTGCTTCCCTAGACCCCTGCTCTTTCCAAACCTCTGAGCAATTCTTGCTCGGAATCTTTGAATCCCTTGGAGACTATTTTGTCTACACCTTTTCAGGAATCATCAAGGTTCATTTTGGTCACCAGGATGACCATTCCAACCAGTGGTACTTTCTAGAGTGCGATGACTACCCATACCTAAAGTCAAGTGACTTCAATGTTGTAGAGGAAGAACACCACTGTATTCACCCTGCTACACCACCACTCTCATCTCAGGCTCCCCCCATCGTTAACTCTTCCCTGACTCATATTGAACCAGACTTAGTACCACTAGGAATCACCTACAATGACACAACCCAGAAGTACTATGCATACCAGTCCAATACCAATTGATAGGTTGTTGGATAGAGAAAGAAGTTTACAGAGAATCACGATCAGTGGTTTTGGCAGGCCAGTAAAATTTTCCTCACTGACTCAAAGCCTGCCCTCTTTCAGTCAGTTTTAACACAGCTCGAACAAAAACAGTGTGCTTGATAGATTACCCTCCAAGCTCCATTGCCTACTATACCCTCCTTGTCTACAACCCCTTCAGTCCTACCAGTGATTCCTCTTTGCTACCCCAGCTGTCCACATTACTCCTGCTACCAATCCTACCCCACCTGTTTCTCAATTTGTTGTCACTACCATTATCAGTCCACCCCTCATCTCTAGTATCTGCTCCCCTGCCTCTTATTGACATGTCCATTGGCAAAATTGGCATAAAGCCCATCCCATTTGAAGGGGATCATTTGAAGTCCAAGGAGTTCAAGCTCCATATCTGGTTGTTCCTCTGTGCTAACAGCACCAAATACAAAGACAACTTGGTGAAGATCTCACTATTTCTGGACCTCTGCCAAGGACCTATTGCTGGTGCCTAGGCAGTGCAACATGCTGAGGAGATCCTCAATGATGATGAGGCCAAAAACAAAAACTCAGCTCATGTATACCATTTTATGACCCTCAATGATCTCTTCACCTGCTTCGACACCAATTTCTCTCCCCTCAACACCACCACTGAAAATTGTGACATCCTTCATAACCTCAAAATGGGCATGTGACCAGAGGTGGACTACATTACAGAGTTCAAGACCCATCCCCACACTTATTATCCCTCATTCAGTGGTTCAAGGTGGGCCTCAACTTGACTTGTGCTGCTCAATGACTGCATGAGCACCTTTCCCATGCCCAAGACATTGCCCAAGTGGAAGAAAAGGGTGCACCACAGGAATGCTGCATTCATAGAATGCTCAAGGTTCCAAAAGAGTTGCCCTTTGATAGGAAGGCCACCAGTGAGCAACCACTCCCCTCAGTCCACTTTTACTAGCCAACCTTGTACTGTGGCCACTGCAGAGACCTGACTCCGTTGCCTCACCAAGCAGGACCGAGAGTGCCTTTGTTGAGAAAGCAGATGCTTCTGCTGCTGCCAGAAGGGCCACACATTCCACAATTACCCTGCCAACTTCACCCCCAGCATTGAAACACTAAAAACCAGCACAGTTCCAGAAGTAGCTCAACAAAACCAACTGGGGACTCTCGATGTCCATTGCCGACTCCCTATCTATGCAACTGAAGGCATTGAGTGTTAAGGAATGAGAGGAGGCTCAAGCTGCCTTGAAGGATTTGATAGCTGGTTTTTGAGGTGCCTCTAGCAGTGTCATCTGGTGGTAGAAAATGGACTATCTTTGATCCATTGAATCACTTTTCTGTATTATCTGAACTCTGTAAGCAACAATCGTATCTGTTGTTCTTGCATATGTCCGCTATCACACCCAATTGACAGATACCATCCATAAGACTCCAAGTCAAGATTGTCATGACCCCAATCAAGAAACAAATCAATGCTGAGCTCTCCTCGACAGTGGTGCTGAAAGAATCATCATGCACCCAAGGTTTGCTGAAAAACACAGTTTTCTCCTGAAAAAACTTCCCAATCCATTTCCTGTCTGCAATATAAACAACTCCAAAAACATCATGGGCTGGGTGTGTTACTCAGCAACACAGAATGTGCACATACATGCATGGAACTCAGAGTCCTACCATAAAGAAATAGCTGAATTCTATCTCATTGATATTGATGACTATGACATCATCTTGAGGATGTCAAGACTCAGTCGAAGACAGCAAGAGTGCCGTCCAAGTCACCAACCAAACACAAGGGAGATAGAGATGAGAGTGAGGATCAACGGCAGCAGCGCAGTGCCCTGGATAACAGGTACAGTATAATACAGACAAAATGGACAGTCTAGGAAAACAAGTGAGCTACAGCAAGCCTATAAGTACTGGAAGAACAATGGGAAAAGGACAATGGGCACAGAGATGGGTCAGACAATAAGAATGAGAATAATAGCAACTGAAAGGGGAACAGGGTATAGGGCATGGATAAGGGAAGAGCTGGGTCATGTGATGAAATGTGCAGGTGATAAGAAATAGGAGCATGTGACCGATGCAATGTGCATATAGAAGTGAGAAGAGTGGAGAGAAATGGAGCAATTCATGACAGCACCCCCTCTCTAAGATGCACTTTCTCCTGGAGTGCATGATGAGCATGTACGGAGTCGAGGTAGAGGAGTGCACGAAGGTTCAGGGGCTTGAGTGCCTTGGGATGTCAAGTGTAGAATGCCATGAGTGCACCTTGAGCATTGGACAACAATGTGCATGAGAGCCACTGATTCACAAGGTATTCAATGCCGTGTTTGTTCTGGGTAAGGCAAGCATCAAGGATTGACTCAACTTTGTACTCCTTTTCACCCTCCACTAGTTCGGGCAGTGGTGCAGGAAAGAAGTTGGGACCATGAGCTTCAGTCTCCTTGTAGGGCAAGAGTAAGGAGGCATGGAACACTGGGTAGGTGACTGGTCCCAACATGTCAGTGATTTCAAAGGGTCCTAAGCATTTAGCTGCTAGCTTAGCTTTAGGACGCATGGTCTTGACATTCTTGCCATCGAGCCAAACCTTGTCGCCTTTCTGGAAGTGGATCGTTTCATGCATGTGGTCCTGGTTGTTGCACTTCATGACATTGGCAGCTAGCTGCAAGCTGGCCTAGACCTCAGTGCGGATTTCTTTCAAGTGACGGAAGCAATCTTCCACTGCAGGGGTAGAGGATGCTGGATTGACCAAGGGAATTGCAGCAGGGATATAACCAAGGACCATCTCGAATGGGGACCGGTTAGTGGCATTATGGATGCAGTGATTGTGGAAAAACTCAGCAAAAGACAGCTACTGGACCCAATCATCCTGTTGGTAGTTGCAGAATGCACGAAGGAACTGTTCAAATTCTTGATTAATGCATTCAGACTCGTCATCAGTCTGAGGGTGGTACACTGTGCTAAGGGCAGACTTGATTCCGAGTATGTCGAAGATGCCATGCATGACCTTGCCAGCATATTGCAGACCTCGGTCAGATATAAGGCATTCCCAAAGACCATAGTTCCAGTAGATCCTGTCAAGCATAATGTTGACAGTGCCATCACTGGTGATTGTCTCTTTGCAAGGAGTGAATGATATGTGCTTTGAAAATTGGTCAACAATGACGTTGATGGAGTCATACCCCTGACATTTGGGGAGCTTGACAATGAAGTCGGATGTGATGTCTTGGAAAGGCCAGGGTGGAACAGCATTGGGCAGGGTTTCGATGTGAGAGTGATGGTTCTGAACCTTGGTTGCCTGGCAGACAGCACAGCCATTGACATAATCACAAACAAATATGGACATACTGGACCACCAGTATTCTCGACTGACAAGTTTGTATGTCTTGTAATGTCCTAGATGACCAGCCATGGGAGTGTCATGGTGCATTTTGACAATGTCTTGTCATAAGTCCTTGTTGGCTGGTACATAGACCTTTCCACGGAAGAGGATAATACCATCTTCATAGTTCCCTCTTGTAAGTTCTTGGTCAGGGAGTGGGGCCTGTTTGCACGGATCATTTCAAGGGCCTGAGCAACTTCAGTGTCCTGGGTTTTGGTGTTGCAGATCCTTTGCCGCAAGTTGGTGTCACTGATGGACTGGACTGTGGCAGGGCATGTAGCATGGATCTGGAAAAACTTGGGATCAAGAAGGACACGGTCTGAGTTGTCCTCTGTCACCCCCTCTTGATGGTCAGGTCGCCTCGACATAGCATCAGGTCAGTGATGAATTCCTGGCTTATGAATGAGGGTGAGGTCAAAGTGAGTAAGGAACAGGGCCCATCAAGCTTGACAATGACTTAGCTTCTAGGCTGACTTGAAGTACTTGAGGTTCTTGTGGTCTGTCCAAATCTCCACTTGATGAAGGGAACCTTCCAGGTAGTGGTGCCAAGCTTCCAGTGCACAGATGATGGCCAAAAGTTCCTTGTTATAGATGTCATAGTTACATTCGAGTTCAGTGAGGGCCTTGGAGAGGTAGGCAACTGGATGCCACTGATCATCATCTTTTTTCTGAGACAAAATTCCTCCTGTTGCATAGTCAGAGGCATCAACTTCAACAAGGTAGGCCTTGGTTGAGTCAGGCATGATAAGAACAGGACATGATGTGAACACAGCTTTAAGGCCATCAAAGAATTGTTGACAGTCCTCCAACCAGACCCAAAGTTGATTCTTCTTTGTTAGGTCAAACATGGGGTGGGCAACTTTGAAGAAGTTGCGGATTGTTCTGACCAGGTTCAGAACCTGTGTTGTTCCCAAGTTGAACGGCAGTGTCAACATGGCGCCAAGTCTGTCACTAGAGCAGCGATGCTGCTTGTGGTCTCGAAGAGTACGACGCTAAGGCCTGTCCCTTTAGCAAAGAGAGGTAGAGGATGATTGAGGAGGTAGAGGAGCAAAAATGAGAGGAGAAAATCAAGCGACTGTATTGCAAGTCGAGATACAAGGTATACAAGAGGATAAACTTAGTGTTACAGGTCCGTGTACATGGGGTTTATATATGTGTAGATATGGTAGGAGATCTTTTACGAAAGTGGAAGTTGGATATCCTGGTAGAAAGCCTTCTGGATATCCAACTGGAGATTCATCGAGTAAGAGACACTGGATATCCTAAACAGAGTCTTAGATAAGCGGTCAATGGAGAAAGCGATGACAGTAAGTAATAGATCGATAGATTGATAGATGGTTGAAGGGCGTCATCGTAGAAGAAAAGAAATGATAAGTCCTTGTAAATGAGAAAAGAAAATACAGTCATAACATCACCCCTCGTCTAGGTGTCAAGTCGTCCCGACTTCTCTGCACCCAAAACATCCTGTCACAAAAATCTTCCATGCGAACCATGAAGCAGTGATTGCAGGGCCTCCCTTCTCTCCCTTTGCAATGCCGTTGGGTGGCATAGCATTGCGAACAGGAATGGCACCGTCTGCCGATGGTGGTCTCAGTGGTGAGTCGTAGGTTCTGGAAGTCCGTCTTGTCACAAGTGTCGTGCTGCTTGGCACCCTGGCAGGCCTCACAAGGTGGCAGACCGAAGCAATTCTGGTGAGCCTGTGCGTAGTTGGTGCACCTGATGAGTACTCCCTTCTCCTTCCACCCCGTGTTGGTCCGTCAAAGTTTCTCTCCTGAGGGTGCTATTACCCATCATAGTGGACTTGAGTCGTCGGAGGTGGGATTGAAACACATCACAGTAGATGTCATGGGCGTCGTGTTGGTTACTAACGGAGACTCGTATGCGAATGGATTCAGGAAAAAGGGGGTGAGGGATATGTCCTCGAGATCGCGGAGGTCCATTGATGTGAGGAATATCGGCGGTGAGGTCGTAATGGGCAGTGTTGGCAGGTCCGGGTTTGAGTACGGCCCATTGAAGGGATTGGGGATGAACAAAGTGTCCGCTGCCATCGGGTCAAATGGGGTTGGGCTGCGAAGCAGGTCATCTGGCGGCATACCAGGCGATCAGCTCTTCATCACGGTGTCCGATACTGTACCATTTAAAATGGTTCGTCAGTCCCTTGTGACCGTGACGGGCCTGACAAAATTATCAATTCGTCAACGTGAGGGTGTAACCGTGACCTGCACAAATTTCGTCAACACAATGTTTCGTCAAGATAAGTAGCACCATACGTCCTCTCGATGGGTCCCAGCCCACCCTCCAGTGCCATTCTCCTGCCGCCAGGCGCACCAGCCAAGTCCAAGGCACATGGGAGCTCCATCACTGAGCCCGCACCCCCGCTGCCGATGCACACCATATGCCTTGATAGTGTGCTTGGTGACCCGGAGAAGCATGAGGTCGGGCGCCGGCCGGGGTGTTGCTACTCAAGGTGACGGCACAGCACCGTCGCGCATTGCGAATCGCTGCGATCATGAGTGACACTGTAGGCTCACGGCCTGACATTAAAGGTGGCTGAAAGCCCAAATCCCTGGGATTTTGGGGGGTTTTCGTGTGTTCAGAACTCGGAAAACCGTTTCGTCAGACGGCCTTGTGACCTGTGACCTGGGTCAGATTTCGTCTCGTCAGAAGGTCTTGTGACGCGTGACTGACGAACCGTTTTAAATGGTACAGTATCTCGCACGACCCAGTCGATGTCATTGAATCCCATAATGGATTGGTCCAGGTGATCTCCGAGGTACTCGAGGTGCTGCCAAACACCACATCCTTGAATGGTTCGAAAGGACTGCTGTTGCCAATTGAGCGCTTCTTGGGCTCGATGGTTCACCTGTTCGAGCGCATCTGCCATGTCCTGAGTGCTTCGATTCAATGCCTCGCGCTCCTCTTGATTTTCGAGATGCGTGCACCAGGCTTCGACCACCGCGTTGGCCTTTGCTGTAGCCTCATCGGAGTATCCATTCAGCAAGTGGATGGTGTTGCGCATATAGTTCTCGATGGCTCCTTGGTATTCCGGTCTTCCCAGAAGGAGGAGGTGTCGCACAGAAAGGAGGTCGTTGATTGTGTTGAACTCGACATTGATGGGGTTCAGAACGACTGTATCGTGATTTCGAATGGGGAGGGGGCACAACTGGTAGTACTCCGTGCGGTCTCAGTCCTGCGACGTTGGAAGGCACCCGCTGTTGCATCATTCAACAACGCATCGAGCATGCTAATGCCATAGGGCGGCAGTGTACTGGGGTCGTCCTAGAAATGGAGATATGTACTCCTGTTGTCCTCCCGATCCGTCGAGAGGCTTCCAAGAGTTCTCGTCGTGGGCGAAGATGCATTGGACAAGCATGAGCGCCTCTCCGATCTCGATGGCCGAGATGTCCTGGGGTTCTCGTTGCGCGATCTGCTGGAACCAGTCGATGACCTTCTGGTGGTCTGTAATGCTGGGGTCGTTGTTGTCGATGATGCGTTGGACTGTCGAGATGCTCGTCTCCTTGGGGTCGGGCTCCGGTGTGGCAGTTGTGAGCTCCATGGTGAGTTCCTGCCACGTCTGGTGTCTCTGGGGCCATTGGCCGACATCCCCCCACTCAATCCATTGGTTGTCGTTGGCTTGTTGTCCCGCCGCCATGTTGTCGGTGCTGATTGCCTGCCATCCTGTCCCGGTACTGGCCTATGCCTCGGCGTTGGCCTGACTGGCAGCTGAGTGAAAGCTACCCATCTCGTCGTCCTCGTCGTCATCCGTGGCATCGTCCTCATGCTCGGAGGAGGAATGGTCAGTGTCGCCCTCAGCATCGTCGTCCGTGGTGTCGTCCTCGTCGTCTCCATCTGTGGAATGGTCATTGGCGATGGTGGGTGAGGTGTCGTGTGATTGCATGGTCTCATCGACGGGCATGGCCTCAGATGGTACGGATATGGAGTGATACTGTTTGGGCTAGGGGCGGTAGACGGCGTTGACATGTTCTCTGAGCTGGCTGAGGGCGGGTTCAGGGGCGGAGATACGTAAGTAGGGGTGGGATTCGTTGTTGGCGTTCCCATTGTAGGAGTCGACGTCACTGTCGGTGAAGTCGGTCTGCATAGCCTGAGAAGCGGGAGAAGAAGGGCAAGGCATATTGCGATGAGAATGATACTGATTGTGATGACTAGAATGAGAAGAGCTGCTGGTGCGGTGAAGGACATTCACTGTTGGGGTCAAAAGGTGAAAAGTTACCCCCCCTTTTATACTCGATGTCCGCATCGTGTGGCTATGCTAGAAGTGCCGTTTGGAGGTCGGATGGCCATGCCTTTTTCAGTTTGGATATCCTTGCTGCGCGTGGATTGACACAGGGTTGTGGTGCCTTTAGCTGCCGGATTTGGTATCCGTGGATTTTGTCCGTCGGAAGGGAGCCCAGTGGGGGTGGGGTGTGGCCGAAGGGCTTGAGGGTGCCATTTATGGAAGTCTGCGATAGCGGCATTGGCCGTTCCCTGTACATTGCCCATGGGTTCCCAGGTATCATCGGCATCCGAATAGCCCTTCCAGTGGACGAGGTACTGTAGCTGGTTGCAGTAGCAGCGCGAGTCTACGATCTTGTCAACTTCTCATTGTTCTTCGTTGTTGACAAGATCCAGTAATGGTGGTGGCGGAGTCAGCCCATTGGCTTCTGTGGTACGATAAGGTGAGAGATATGATGCGTGGAACACCGGGTGAATCTTCCAGGTCGGAGGTAGTGCGAGCATGAAAGTGACAGGCCCAAGGACCGAGGTGATCTTAAATGGACCATACCGTTTAGGAGCCAGTTTGCTCGCAGGATGTGAAGTTCGGAGATTTGTCGCATCGAGCCAAACCTTATCGTTCTCCTTATAGTAAGGTGGTGCATTCATGATCCGGTCCGCCATGTGTTGCGCTGCAAGACAGTGTGATGCTTGTAGGTCTTTGCGCAACCGTTCGAGGTTGTCGAGACAATGAGTCACTCCGGGGGTATCAGCTGCGGCAGATGGAGCAATATGGGCATGTGGCGTATAGCCCATAAGAGCCTGAAATGGGGTGGTCTTCAACGATGCCTGTGGATGGTATGCAGTCGTTTTGGCCTGAGATATTCCGAGTCGTAGGCAAAGTGTTGCGAATCACTTGGAGGTGAATTGTGTGCCACGATCGGAGATAAGTTTCTTGGGCAGGCCAAAACGTCAGAAGACATTAGCTTCATAGAGCATGGAGAAGTCGTCGGCTGTCATGGCTTCTCGGCAAGGGACTAGGACTACGGCTTTGGTGACGTCATTACGATTCCTTAGAATCGTTTACTCTATACCGGGTTTTCCTATCAGAAACGACACCTCAAACGATGACTATCCCCATTTGGCAGTTGGCTTGTTTGCAGGTTCAACTCCAGCTCTGGCCGGACTTTTGTTTACATTTGATTTAATGTAACTTGATCAGTTCTCAACCAATTCACCCGTTCTAAAATGCATCTGGATCTACTCATTTATCGCTTTCTGGCAGTATTTTTGCATCCTGGTTCATGCAGAACTCACAGAGCACAATGAATTCCTACATTTTCTCTCTAGCATACTTGCACCTTTGCTAACTCAGTCAATTTTTGACCGATTTACTCGTTCTTAGGTGTTTCAGAATCTTCTCATTCATATCTTTCCAGCTATACCTCATGCATCTAGATCGGGTCAAAACTCGCAGAATGCAAAATGTTTCTTTGTTTTCCCCCCTAAAATATTTGAATCCAAGCTAACTCAGTCAATTCTCCACCAATTTACTCGTTCTTAAATGCGTCGGAATCTACTTATTCAGGGCTTTTCAGAAATACCTCATGTGTCCAGATTGGTTGAGAACTTGCAGAACGCAAATTGTTTCTGCATTTTTCCCCTGAGAACACTGATTGCTTTATAGCTCTGCGATGAAGCTATCAATTAACAAATGTTAAACTGTGTTCCAACACCTTGAGTCACACCTTTGGAATGCAATTTAGAATACAGAAATCCGATCACTGGAAGCAGAGATACTTTCTGGCTTATGTGCCATATTAGTAAAAGAATATTGTTTGCTATCTCAGCAACCAATGATGCTATGGTGTTGCCCACTATATTGTTAGAAAGCTATTGTAAACCTGATTCCAAAAAGCCCTCATACATCATGCTTGGTGCAATATTGACAGAGCTATAAAGGAATTAGTCTGCCACATCATCAATCAGTCATACCCTTATATCTTGGTAACCAGTGATGCTATTATGACTCACAAGATATCATCTAAAAGCAGCCATTAATCTGCTTCCAACAAGCCCTCATATGGCATCATTGGTACAATATTGATTGAGCTAAAATGAAATTAGTCCGCTACATCAGCAAGTGAGATACATACAGGATGACCACTACAGCCATCAGATAGACATCCTCTCCATCCACCCACATCGAGGGAAGAAGAATCAGTCTAACAGTGTTACAGCTACTGCATCAGGAAAAAACCCCTATCTAATTAGAGGATAATAGTTAGCAATTAGCAGATATTAGCAGATAATCTGATAATTGGATAATGTAGATAATTTCTGCTAATAATTTAAGTCAATTATCTTGCTATCTAGATAATTCAAGATAATTCAGTAGAGAATTAGAACAGCTAATTTGAGATAATTGTCTCTAAGTAGTGGTAGTTCTCTGCCATAAGCATCTGAGAAAACCTATATAGATATATATTACTATATACTCTACATAACATAACTGAGCACAAAAAGTTTGGACTCAACATTCAAAATCACACAATAATGAGGAAACATCAAATGACTTCATTGTAAAACTATACAGACAATAACTAAGATGGTATAATATAAAGACTATAAGTACAGACACTACAAAAAGATTACCAAAAGTTAGATTCTTATAAAAGACTAGGAGAAAAGGTTACCAGAATAACAAAAAAGTGAAAATCTAACCACTTGACAAAGACTAGTTAGAAATTAACACTAAAAGACTACAATATAAGACTTACCAAAACATTAGAAAAGCGAAATCTATTGAGACAGCATAAGACATCAGCATAAGAATGTAAGACAACTGTAGAAGGACATAAGAATCAAGCACTTACCTTGAGAAATCACAAGTAAAGACAATGTGGCGCAGATGGTTGTGGTACGAGAGAAAGAGACGACGCGCGACGCGCACGATAAATATGTGGACACATCGGAGTTCGAATTGTGGCGCCGGGAACTGCCGAGCGCCGTGTCGCGCGTCGAAGTTCGTCTCTCACTAACTACTTCCCCTCACTGCTCTGCTCCATCCCCCTGCCTCTCTCTTTCAAAACCGTCAAACGAAATGCCGGGAGGGGGATCAGGATGCCGAGGGAATCTCAGGTGCGTAAAAAAACTTTTTCTTGTTTGCTCGTACTAATAATGTCGAGAGTATCGCTCGTTCGAGCGATACTCTCGATTTGCTTCTCCCTTCGCCCTCGCCTCCCACCACCACCCCTGCCATCTCATTCGACCCCATCCGACCTCGCCGCCATGCCGCCACGCCGCCAACGCACGCCGCGCCTCGCGTACGCCGCCAGCACCCCGCTGCCGTCGCCCACGCCTCGCGTTCGCCGCTCACGCTGCGCCGCGGCACCGCCGCCAACGCAGTGTCACCGCCGCCCGCGCGCGCGCCCAACGCCCCCGACGTGCTGCCCGCACAGCGCGACGCGCCCAACGCCCTGGCGCCGCCGCCCACGCCGCGCTGACGCGCCCAATGCCCGAAGCGCCGCACCCAACGCCTCAAGCCAAGCGCCGCGCCCCACGCCCCCGCACCCAACGCCCCACGCGGAACGCGGAACGCGCCGCGCCTGACACCGATCCGCCCGATGCCGCACGAATGCGCCGCGCCGACGCCGCACGAACGCGCCGCGCCCGACGCGCCGAACGCCGCGTCGCGCCCAACCGCGCGTCGCGCCCCACGACGCAAGCGCCGAGCGCCATGCCACCGCGCTCCGTGCCCCGAACGCGCCGCGCCCCGAACGCCGAACGCGCCACGCCCCTGCGCCCCACGCGTCGCGCCCGATGCCGAACGCGCCGCGCCCACGACCGCGCCCCGCGTCGTACCCCACGCCGACACCGAACGCGTCGCGCGCGCCGCCCAGCGCACACGCGTCGCTCGACGCGAACGCCACGAACGCGCGCGCCACCTGCACCCCGCGCCCCGAGCCATATGCCCCGCGCCCCACGAACGCGCCCTGCGCCCGAGCGCCACCCGCGCCTCGAGCGTCACCTGCGCCACAAGCCCCGACGCGAACGCGCCGCGCACCCGCGCCCCAAGCGCCGAACCCGCCGCACGCCCGCGCGCGCCCCACGAATGCGCCGCGCCCCCGCGCCCCACGCCGCCCCCGCGCCACCCACGAACGTGCCGCGCGCCCACGACCGCGCCCCGCGCCCCAAGCGCCCCAACGCTGAACGCGCCGTGCCCCCCCCGCCCCCGATGCCGAACGCGCCGCGCCCCCCGCCCTAAACGCGCCACGCGAGCGCCACGTGCCCCACGCGCCCCGAACGTGCCGCGCCGAGCACCACGCCACGAACACGCTGCGCCGACGTGTTCCAACTTGCCGAATGCCCGAGCACGGGCTTCCTGCCTCAGCTTATCCATTAACTTTGTTGTGATAATATAGTAAAAATGTTTGTAAATACTCCCATGAATACAACAAAATTTGAGAGCAAAAATTGGAGGCTCCTCCCGTAGCTACCATAGCTTTGGCCCTCTGCTATGTAAATTTCAATTTTTTCAGATGATATAGTGGTGGCTATACAGTTTAAGATTTTTCAGATGTTAAGGTCATAGGCACTGAAGATAGATAATTATCTTGAGCTTATTATCTGGATAATTATAGAGTCCAGATAATTAGCGAAGTAAAAAAATTATCCTGAAAATTATCTTGAGGGTTTTTCCTGATGTGGTAGAGGGACTACTGGCTTCAACAACTGTCTAAAGAAAAGGCCAGCAGAGAATCGGATGATGTGTGCTTCAAAACCGAGTTTTGCTTATGTAAGCAAGTAAGGTCACATGGTGTGCGTCTTAACGGCCGTTAAGATGCACATCACATGACTGAATGTCTCGATGTTTGCTGTTTGCTCAGTCTGATGAGGTTGCAGGTTCAATTTCACCTCTAGCCATTTTGTTTTTTCTTATGTTTCAATTTATAATAAATGTGTTTAATGCTTGACAGCTAAGATTTTAAATGTATATTGATGTATTCTATATGAATTCAATTTTTAGACTTAAAAACATTGAATTAAATAGCAAAAAACTCGATTTGTTATGTCAAAAAAATGAGTTTTCTGTGTACCAAGCTTTCAACCAATGCTATGACTCTAATAATAGTGTTATATAGTTTACATACCTTAACAGTATAGCAGAATATGTGGGCATAGATGTGCAGCAAGGTACAACAAAATTACATATAAACATTTGTGAGCAGCAGGACAAAGAATGTTGCCCAAATATAGGTACCATTTGTCATCTCAACTATGGCTGTACTGGAGTACAATTCAACAAGTTGAACGATCAAAGTCTTTTCTCAAGATACATCAGGAAAAACAGTTCCTTGGGTGAAGCCACACATTGACTACCATAGCTGAGCCTTAGCTATCGGTAGATGACTGGTTTGATCTCTATTGACTCAGAGATGTTTCAAACCCAGAATCATGAGTGCTCAGTGTTGTGGCCAACTGCGCACGTGCAATGGCACATGTAGCTGTGGTCATCGGAGGCAGCGCACTGAGCATGGCAATGTGTCGGCGATGGCAGAAGGGGGGTATGATGTGTGGGGAGCAGTGACGCGAGGAGAAGATATCAAGAGTATCGCTCATTTGAGCAATACTCTCGAGTTAGCACAAAGTTTGAACAAACAAAAAAACTTTTTTTTCACTCACTGGCACCTGTGATACCCCCTGCTTCCTATTGAAGCCCTCCCATGTTCGCTTTGATGAGTAAAAAAGAAGAAGGAGGGGAGGGAGGAGAGGGAGGAGAGTGGGAATGATAGGGACAGTGAGAGAGACAGAAACATCGACACAATGTTTCAGTGCTTCAGCCACTGAACACGCATACTTGAATGTTTTTGGGCTTAGTAACTCAAATAAAATCCAATAAAATCAGAGAAAAAAGAATAAGATAGTATACATGTTTATGTCACGATGTAATGAGACAAGTATCTGATTTAAGTTCTACTAGCTATGGCACAATGGGATGAACTTAGTTAAAACTGGGACTTAGCCTCTAATGGGATGCTCAGCAGTGTTTGGGCCAAATCGCACCAGCCGCATTTCAGGCTCCACTCGCTACATCTACGTAAGGTGCGTGTGATGCACTGCCTCTCTTTCCTTTCAACCACTACCATCTCTTGTCTTCAAAATGAGAGAAATAGTCCTTTGATGTTTTGTTGTCTTCGGTAAGTTCCTTATACTTATGTTCTTATGTTTTTAATGTCACTAATATAATGATGTTATCAAAGATATTTTCGCTTTTTTCTTCTTTTTTGTATATTTCTGTGTAAGTCTATGATCTTTCTTGACTATAACCTTATACTAATCTTTTATTTCTTGTAGAGCTATTTTCGCTTTTTTAAAGCCTTTCTTATCTTTCTTGTTAACAAGATTTGTAGAATGTTGTAGGATAGTGTACAACTTGTAGTAGTAACTCTTGAAATAAATATGTTCTGATCATTTTCAATGTTTTATTTATTTTAAAAAGCTTATAATATGTTTATGGTGATTTTATGATATGTTGAAGTAACATATTGGGCAGAGGTAGCATAGAGTGCATAGCAATGTTACTAACTAGACATAATATTATAGCTACCATATGCTATGATAACTATGGCAGCTATGGTAGCTGATACTCTATGCTATGGTTGTTATGTAGTTATGTCTTATGCTGTGACAGCTATGATGAGCTATGATAGCTCTATGTAGATTACTTGATGACTATGTAGAAAAGGGGATTGCTATGGACCCATTAGAACTATGTAAGCTATATAGTTCTACATACTAGTGTTAATTTTCTCAGATGGACTCTGTATGCAACTGCTGTGCACACAAGTCCCTGTTTGCCACCTCATCTTCCTTTCACACCCACCCAATTGTTCCTCATTGTTAAGAACCGTACGTTTCATTTCTTTGTTCTTAACATTACTCCATTCGACGTCCCCACCATGGCCCATTCGCCAAGGTCCTCGCCATGCTCCCTTTACTTTATTTATCATCATATCTACATGCATACATGGACTCTATCGCACTGCCTCGATCCCATTTCTGTTTCCATCATGATCGTGGCAGTGTTACCCCACCTATCCGTTTTATCTTTGTTTCATCGCTATCGGCGCAGCCTTGCGCAGCCCTGCACAGTTACTACCGTCTCCTTAGATACGGCTGCGGCTGCGCATCCCTCATGTATATATACCGTAGAGCTGAGTCCTGGCGACTCAGCTTAACCACTTTGCATACTCTATAGGACTTGTCCTGTCAGTTGCCAGTGCTCCCTTGAGCCCCTCGCTGTGTGCTTCCCCTCTCAGTCGCTCTCAACTCTCTTAGTCGTTGTTTCGCCTCCTGAGCAGGTCAGCACTCTTGTTAGTGTGTAGCCTGAGCCATTGCCCGGTCACTATAGGACGCCGGTCCTTAGCACTTGGTTAAGCTCTCCTACTGCTCACCTACACAACCGGTCCACAGCCTTGACGACAGGCTGCCACCATTTATTCGTCGTCACCAAGAATCTTCGTGAAGATCTCCAGGGTCTACTCCGCACACCGGAGCCACCTCCAACCAAAATCACCATTGCTCCCCTATTCCCCTATATCTTCCCCTCAAAGTACCGGATACCGAGTTATCAGACGAAGGAAGGACACATCGTCACTACTTAGAGCAGGAACAAGCAACCCCATACCGGATCTGTAGAACCAAGCCGTGGCCGAGGCTCTACACCTACGACGAAGAAGCAGACCTCCTTTACTACAACAAGGAATTAGCATACCCACGAGAACGGCAAACTCATAAGAGTCGTGAGGAAAGGGAAGAAAGTTAACCCCACCAAGAATAACGCTCCAGCAGAAGACTACAGGAGAGCCTACCTAAGTGAAGGAGAACAACACAGACAGATAATCCAACAAACCGGACGTACATTCCTCTCCAATCCGACGTTCCCCAGAACTGCATCATCCGTCTACCTCTACGACGATATCTGCAAAATCTACTACCGATTTGACAACGAAACCCGGACCATCCATATCCAGTACGGAACAACTAGGGACGCCTCAATCCAGGAAGAACCGGTCACCCTCACCAGACCCGTCACTCTCTACGACCCCCATTCAACCTTTACCAGCACCGATCCTAGGAGCAGTGAAACCCCGGCCGATCAACTTTCGGAAGAAGAGGATACTGGAGAATCTTCCCCCGTCGAACCCACCATCTCCCTACCTCCCCAGCGAGAGTTCATCTCCCAACCACAGGTACCTGTTCCCCAAGCAATCGATCCTCAAGAGGACTGGTTCCCCTCCGAATCCCACGGAACCGGTAGCATCGGCTTCCAACCAATTCTCAACAGGGAACCAGTCGCAGAATCAATCCAGCCAGAAGGATCAGACGACAGACCCACCCAGCAGGAACCCGTCACCCCAGCCAAAGAACCCACAGCCGAAAACGAGGACAGCGACGAAGACGACGATATGGCTAAGGGTGCTGACATTAATAAACCGACGCCTTTCACGGGTGTTAGAAGCAAACTCAAAGAGTTCATCAACCAGTGTAAACTCCACTTCAGGATCAAGGCCGATCATTTCACCACCGATGAGTCTAAGATCTGGTTCGCCCTCACCTACATCCAAGGTGGAACGGCCGGACCATGGGCGGCACAGTACTATGAAAAGCTCGAAGAATCAGCCAAAGGGACCGAGGGATTCACCCTTACCTGGGCAAAGTTTGAGGAGGACCTTAAGAAGAAATTCGGAGAGCTCCATGCCGCAGAGTCAGCCCTTATGGACATCCAGCGACTTAGACAGGGCAATGGAAGCATCGACGAGTACAACACCGCTTTTAACACGTTGGCCGACCTCTCCGGCCTCAATCCGGTGGGACTCATCAGCGCGTATAGGAAGGGCCTCAACCGAGAGATATCACAGCGACTGAGCATAGCGGAGAACCCCCCCTCGACCTTGGAGGACTGGCAGGACCGTGCCTCCAAGCTCGAGATGAATATACGCGGAACCCAGATTGATCAGGGGCAAAACCGCGGAAGGGAGAAAGCCCTCTATCCTAACCAGTTGTTGGAAACACTTTCCAAAGACCCCCGCCGCCGCACAGACATAGACTCTGCCAAAATCTTGGTCGGCGCCTTCCAGCGCCGCCCCAGATTCCAAGGACCTCGCTTGTCCCCAGAAGAACGCGAACGCCGTCGTGTTAACAATCTCTGTTACAAATGTGGAGGAGCAGGACACATTGCAACGTTCTGCCGTAATCAGAACAAGCAGACACCCTCCACCAACACCACCGCTGGAGGATCCTTCAGAACTAGGAACACAGAGACCCAGCAGCAGAACCCCAGTCCACTCCATACAATGGCCAGGGCCTTACAGACGATGAGCGATGCGGAGAAAGAAGAAGCCCGTAACCTCATACAAGCTGCCCTCAGTATAGAAGAGCCTGAAGAAGAGAGGGTTTTTAGAGCGTCCTCATGTCGCGACGTCATGGAGGACGAAAGGTTTGCAACTCGCTTCCCCAAACAAGTTTGATGTGCTTTCGATGCCAGATGATATTCCAAAGGACATTTACCTACCAAATTGGCCGGCCAATTTATATATCTCATCTCTGAAATACAATGGTTCACCATCTATTCGCATCGTCATCACCATCTTAGGGAAACACCAAAACGTCGCAGTAAAAGGACTGGTGGACAGCGGAGCCACAGGAATCCTTATCAATTGGAGGATCGTTAAACAATACGGAATTCGGACGGTCCCACTGGAAACACCAATACCCGTCAAAAACGTGGATGACTCAGAAAATGCCCTAGGACAGATCACCCATTACTGCGTATTGCGCATAAGGATCAAAGGGCCCAATGGAGCAGCTCATGAAGAGCGATCCCGGTTTTACATTACAGACCTAGGACAGGATGACATTGTCCTTGGAACGGACTGGCTCAGAGAACACAACCCCAGCATTAACTGGGAACAAGACCAGCTTGTATTGGAACGATGTCAGAACAAATGTAACCTAACCAATGGACCCGTCCAAGTGAGTAACATCGACACACTACCGCTCGCTCAACGAGAGATTTGGAAAACAATTAAGAAGATGGCCCGCCTGCTCTCTCGCCCAACCCACAGACGCAATCCCCAGCGAGCAGGAAACATACACACTCGCGCTCTCCAACATCCGACACTCGTCTTGATCTCTTCTGTGGGAGAACCACTACGTCCTCCTCATCAGAATCCTCCCACAGCTCATCAATCTCCTCATCATCCTCTAAGTCCTCCAAATCACTCAGGTGCCCTAAATCCTCCGAACCCACTGTTGCCCCAGCACGAGACTCCGCGAGCAAGTCAGTGTGGGAGTACCACTGACGCCAGATGGATTGCCCATATGACCGAAAAGGATAGGGATCGTCCCCATCAGCCACTAGGCGACTCAAATCTACCCCCTGAAAGAAGGGAGGCACGCTGGAGGCCACTTTACACCGGACCCCATCCCGAACCCCCAGTCGCCAGCCGTGAATCCAGTCACAATAGCGAGCCCATAGGACCTCGTCCGTGGCAATCCAATCATCCCTTGTCGCTTCCAAACGAAGGGATGCAGCTAAAGCGGTCATTAGGCAAGAAGTCGCCGAAGACATGTAACTCTTACCAAGAAAAAGGTCACGCTCGCGGGGACCCGCAATATCAGAAAAAGGTATCGGAAGCGTCGACCTGCGGCGAGCATTGTGACTCAAAACAACCGGCGATACCGCAAGACGGCGAGGGGATAAACGAAAGAGGACGAGAAAAAGGAGTATAGCTGGGGAAGCTACCAAACTCCCAACCAGGAAAAAGAGGAGGGGAGGGACGAAGTACCGCAGCAACATGAATATAACGGAGAAGATCTGCAGCAGGCGCAGGTTGGGAACTCGCAGAGGATTGCATGGGTCACTACAGCAGCAAGGACTCAACGACATGGCCGTCTTATACCAGCCAGAAAAATCCGACGAACACGGATTCGTAACGCTGCACGGACGCCACCATCTTTGAAACCCTGTTTCACGGAAAATTTCGATGAACCTGCAGTGCAAATACCGAAAGAATGGATCGCCGAAGCACTCGGGGTTACGACGACAGATGAAGACTATGATCAGATTCTTGATCCACAAATCCCCGATGATGTTGTCTTCCGCATACGTCGCACAGCCATGAATGCACAGGAACTTGCGGCAGCTTTTGCCAACAAACAAAAAACTCGCACCCTCGATCAGATGATCCCAGCACAATACAGGGAGTTCCGTGACGTGTTTGAAGAAAAGGCCTCCGAAAGGCTACCAATTAGGCGACCCTGGGACCATGCCATTGATCTTAAACCTGATGTGGAACCCCACTCTGCAAAAGCCTATCCAATGGCCCCCCATGAACTTAAGGAACTAGACAAATTCATCGACGAAAATCTGAGAAAAGGCTACATTCGAGAATCCAAATCACCCTGGGCAGCCCCATTCTTCTTCATATCTAAAAAGGATGGCAAATTGAGACCGGTCCAAGATTACAGGGAGCTCAATAAGCGCACAATCCGGAATGAGTACCCACTACCCTTGATCGGAGAACTGGTCGACAAACTGAAAGGCGCCAAAATCTTCTCGAAGTTCGACCTTAGATGGGGATACAATAACGTCCGCATCAAAGAAGGTGACGAACACAAGGCGGCATTCCGCTGCAATCGGGGATTATTCGAACCCACAGTCATGTTCTTCGGACTCACCAATTCCCCGGCAACCTTCCAGGCAATGATGAATGCTCTGTTCAAAGACCTCATAGATGGGGGCAAAGTCGTCATCTATATGGACGACATTTTGGTTTTCACAGAAAACCTTAACAGGGTCCATGTGGAGCTGGTTGGAACACAATCAGCCAAGTTATTCGACTTGGCCTGTCTCGAAGGATGCAACTTTCTGGTTTGGGAATAGATCATTATCTCTAAGTCGTGTAGGAACTTTTCTAACA